>MPDP01000008.1:0-262163 GCA_030869315.1 Colletotrichum cuscutae
CTAACCCTAACCCTAACCCTAACCCTAACCCTAACCCTAACCCTAACCCTAACCCTAACCCTAACCCTAACCCTAACCCTAACCCTAACCCTAACCCTAACCCTAACCCTATTAGCTTTTATAATATAAGGAATTTTATAAAAAGCTTTTTTAGCTATTTCGTACTATTTTAATACTTTTTACTTTAGTTTCGTAATTCGTTATTGAATATATAACTCCTCTCGTTAAGAAATAAGTATTTTTATTAAGAAACGTAAATCGTCTTAATTAGCTAATCTATTTAGTCTATTTCTAGCCTTACCCTAAGTAGCTACTATTACTCTCCTAATTTATATAATCTAAGGCTAAGTTATATAGAGCATAATTATAATTATAATTTAATTAGCTTAGCCTTAGTTTAAGACTACTATAATACGCTCGTTTTTTTTTAGCTTAGATTCTAAGTAGGAGTTATTAAAACTAGTAATATCCCTAGTTATATTACTAATATTTAGTTTTTTAATTTAAAAACTTCTTTTATATATTACTTAAACTAAAATAAAATATCTTTTACGTTTTAAAAACCGTTCGTCTTAATTATCCTTATAAGGATCCTTAGCCTCATGTCCTTAATATAAATTAAAATAGTAATTATTAACTTATTATATCTAAAGGATAGCTTAGTATTTTATATAAATAGAAAACCTAGTAATAACGGATCGGAGGTTTTTTACTCGTTTTTAATAAAAAAATAAGTAATTATTTTAAACTTATTAATTTATACATCCGTAAAATAAAAGCCGTTAAAAATTATTTAGTTAGTTAGATCGTATTTAAATATCTATATTTAAAGCTTTGTTACTATATAAGAAATACTAGCTTTTTTAATATATTATTTCGAGAGGATATTAACTTATACCTTAGTATTTAAAATAATAACGATTATCGAACCCTTATTATCTTAATCTATGCTAAATATTTAGATTTCTAATTAAAAATAAGCGTTCGAAATTACGGAAGTTAAGAATTTAAAAGTCGGACTAGTACCTCTAACTTTACTAATCTTAGCTATATAGCTCGGCCTTAGAAAAAGGTTTTAATTATATTTATTAAAAAGATCCTTAATATCCTTTTATTATTACTTATTTTTTACTAAATTTACTAAAGACTTCGGAGTTTTTAATAAGATTTTATTAATATTAAAGTACCCCTAATTATATATTAAAGTTATTATTATTATAATATATTTTAATATAATTTTTTATAAAAGGTTTATAAAAAGCGAGATCGGGGCCTCGAGCCTCTTTTTTATTAGCTTTTTTATTTCGGCCCTAAGGTTAAAGTTGCGGGTTTAATTAGTAATTATTATTTTTTAAATTTTATAAAGAAGAGGCTCTTAAGTTCCTTAAGTACTAGTATTAGGAGTACTAATTAGGACTTTAATAAGCTAAGGTCTAAAAATAAATATAGAAGTTACGTTCTCTACTATTTTAAAAACCTCGTCGTTATTATTAATTTTTATAATTTCTCTTTTTTAATTAAAAAAAAAAACCGTTTTTTTTTAGGTTATAAAAGCTAGCTCGGGCTATCGATCCTATACGTCTTCTTAGAGTATAACGTAATTATCGAGGTACGGTTTTTAAATAATCTTTTTTTATAAATAGTATAAACGTCCGCTTAGCTATAGTAGCCTAAGTTAAGTCGTACTACGTAAATATATTTAACTATATTTATAAAATTAGCTAAGGGAAATATAAATATAGTTTATTAAAGTAGTCCGATTTAATAATTTAGAATTTACTTAGCTAAAAGCTTAGTATCTTCCTTAGTTAATATATTTATTATATAAAAAAAAAGGGTAACGTAATTAGCGATCGTACGCTTTTTTTTATTTTTAATTATAATAAAAGGGATATTTTTTATAAGTTTATAATTATTACGCTTTTTATAGTACTAAGCTCCCTAAGCTAAAATAATAAGATAAGCGTCCTTATTAAAAGTATACTAATTATAATCTTTAATAATTTAGTAATATAAACTTTAGTAGTACTAGTAATAGTCTTTAGGTCCTATAATCGGGGGCCGATTAGGACGTATAACGCTTATATTAAATATATAAATAGGACCTTAAAAATAAATACTATTTTAATAGATCTTTAGCTTACTTATTTTATTAGCTAGGTTAGAATTAGTAATATTATTAATAACTACTTAGGTAACCTAGGCCCTTATTATTAATTAACGATATTATTAATAGTTCGGATATTAGTACTAAGTATTTTTATATACTTACGAAATAGGGGATTATAGTAAGGTTTTAGGTTAACTTTAATCGTTTATAAAGAGTAGGCTATATTTCTTTTTATATACGATCGTATTAAGAAGTCCTATTTTAAACCTTATGTACTTTATTAATTTAACGAAGCTATTTAAAATAACCCCGACTTCCTCTACTACTTCTTTTATAATATTAACGTAAAACCGCTTATATATAGCTTTAATTAGGCTCTTATTAGTTATAATATAGAGGTCTTATTATTTAGTAAGAGTAATTATATTATTAATCTTAGTAAATACTACTTAAGTAGAGTTTAAGTTAAAAAACGAAATAAGTAGTCCTTTAGTAACTCTTTTAATTTACTTTTTCTTATTTAAAAAGTAATTAATATTTTATTTTTTGTACTTTTTTAAAAAAAAGTTCTTAACTTAGGCCTAGGGTAGTTCTCTAATCGTATCCTTAACTAAAGTTTAATAATCTCTTTTTATAATATATATAATAAGTTTATTTTTAAATCGGTCTAGGACGTTACTAATCTTATACTAATCCTCGAACTTTTTTAAAAAGTTTACGATATTATCGCTTTTAAAAACTATAGTCCCTTCTTAACTAGGGAATAGTATTTTATAAAACCTTATATTTTTTATTAAATTAGGCTAAGGAATCGTAGGGTCCTTAGTTTAAAACATAGTTATTTAAATCTAAATAGTAATAGTACTTAAGAAAGTATTAATTAAAATATTTATCCTAACCTAAGCTATAACTAGCCTTTTTTAATTAAATTAGTAAATAGATCCGTTACTAAGGATAAGCTTTTTATTATTAAATAACTCCGCGGTTTATAAATCTTAATAAACTATAAAAACTAGTTTAATAAATAATCTATTTAAAATAGAAAAGTTAGGTTTATATAATTAAATATCTTAAGGGGTACTAATAGTAGTAAAAATAACGTATTAATTATTTATATTTATAGTCCGAGGTTATTAAAAATATAGTTCGTTAATTTTATTTATAATCTTAATAATCTTATATTAATTTATTTACTTTAAATAGAGTTTAAAAAGAGAGGAGAAGAGCCGTCCTAATAGCTAGAGCGTAGTTATTATTCTAATTAGTATAATTTAGGCCGTCCTTCTTAGCCCTTATTAAATATATAATTAGAGTTTTAATTAGACTTTGTATTAGGCCTACGGTAATACTAATTAAAATTATTAATAAGTCTAGTTAAAAGCTAGTTTTACGAGCGCCCTTAGTCCGATATATTCGTACTTTTAAATAGGTCTATTATCGGATCTCCGGGCTATATTAATTAATAAAAAATAGTTTAGTTAAATAACTAGTTATACTTATTAAAGTATTTTATTAGTTCTAATCCTAACTTATTATTCGTCTTATTATACTATTATAATATTCGTATTTAGGCCTAATCTGGTCCTAAATATCCGTATATTTCTCTACCTATCTATCTCGCTTACTTATTAAAGTCTATCGTATCCCCCTCTTATTAAATAAAAAACCCTTTTTTATACGTCTTTATTTTTATATCTTAATTATTTAGTTTTTCCTTCGATCAGAGTCCTACTACTTATATTTATTTTAATTATTACGCTTCTTTCTTTTACTTATTTATTTAAATTATTTCTGATTAAGTCGGGCTTTTTTTTACTTATTCTCTTGTTTAAAAAGGGAAGGGATTTCTAGAAGGGAAGACTATTAAAAAGGTATATATATAATTAAAGTTAAAATCCGTACTACTAGGCTCCTCTCCCTAATCGGGGGCCCTTCCCCTTATATCTTCCTCCGATTAGCTCTCTTATAGGTCCCTATACTTAATTAGCTTTAAAAAAAAGAAACACTAGGACTAATCGCCCTACCCTATTCCATTACTTAGATATTAAGAACGCTAAGACGGGTACTTTTATAAAGTAGCTCCTCCTTACTCCCGTCCTAGCGTACTAAGCCGTATATTACTATATTATTTTATATAGCTATACTAAAGTTCCGGAGCTAGATAATAAACTATATTAGCGTTATTTCTTAGCCCTCCCCCTTACTAATTATAAACCGCCGGGTTATTTTTAATATAAATATAAAATAGCTCGGGCTACTATTCTTAGCCTCCTCCTAGCTTTAGCCCTACTATACTTTCTACTTAACTACCTTAGCTCGCTAGTTTACTACGTATTTAATAATATAGAGCTAGGAGATAGTTATAATAGTAGAGAGCTTTAGTATAAACCCCCCGTACCCTTTTTACTTATTATTAGCTCGTATACTAAGAACGGTTAAGAAGCTAACGAGAACGCTATCGTATTTAGAGTCCTTAATAAAATAGTTAAGGACGGAGATATATAGCTCGAGAACGGCGGCCTTTAATACGTTAAGAAGCCCGGTAATTCTAGGCGTGTCCGGGCCACGGCCGTCCTTATTCTAAGCCTCAGCTAGATCGTTTACGTAGTTTATTATTATATCGTACGCTACTTATTATTACGTACTAAGCTTAAATAGTAATTAGTTTACCTTATTATTAAAAAATATATAGTAAATAATATAAATGAGTAACTACTTAGCTACGAGTATATACTTCTTTTATATCTTGGGCTTAAATTAGAAATAAAACGGCCTTAACCTTTTTTTAAATAGTTCGGTATAGTTTATTTTAAAAAGAGCGTTCTACGTAACTATTTTAAGTATAATAACGGCTTTAGCGTAGTTAACTAACCGATCGAATATTATATATACGAACTATAGTTAGGCGTTATCTAACCTACCTAGGGTACCCGGGTTGTCGGGGCTATTATCGTATTTTATAATAATTAAGTTTTATAATAATCCCTTTTTCTTACTAAACGCTTTTAAATAGAGAGCTGAGCCGAGCTAACGAAGCTACGAGTTAAGTACGGTTATGTCGTTCTCTTTATTAATATGCTCTACTTTTTTATATTAAATATCGTTACTCTTACTTTAGAACGCCTCGATAGCTTACTAAAGTCGAACGTACGGCTCGTCCTCGTAAAGTCGTACTTATTTAGTATTTAGCCCTCTTATTACCTTAAATAACTCGCTCCCGAGTTTACTCTTAAATAATTATTAGTAATAGACGCCTATCCTCTACGGATTATTACTTTGCTCCTCTTTTACTATAATAATAGAGCGACGTCCGCCCTTAAGTCCTAAGTCCTAGCTATACTTAACCTTAAAATATTCTTAGATGTGCTACTAGTCTTTGCTTATATACTAATAATTAATTAATAACGTACTATCCTTAGCTACGAACTCGTACTAAAAACTACCTAGACCTAGCGGACTTAACGTTACAACGGCTAATATATTATTTAGCCTAGATAGTAGACTAATATAGGCCTCTTACTAATTTTAAAAGATATTATAACTTAATACCCACGCTTTTACTTCTCTAATTTCTTAATTACGGAGAGTGTGCGGACTATTACGAAGATATACCTTAACTTATTTTTATATAACCGCGGTTTAGTATATATAGTAATATAAAAGCCGGAGTTCTAGTTTATAAATAAAATAGTCTATTATAAATACGTAAAAATAAAAACGTCGTATATAAACCCTATATACTAATTATTAATTATAGAATTATAGTATATTCTCTCGTCCTCTCCGTCTTATAGTATTAAATCGAGTTAAATATTATTAAATATCGTTAATTATAATAAGATATATTACTACGGCTATTATTAAACTTTATAAATTAAGAATGCGACTTAGTTAGCTATGGTAACCTAGTCCGTGCTTATATACTCTATTATTTAATAACTATTAAAAAATTAATTAAAAAGCAGATTAGCTCTAAACCGACTATACTTATAAAAAGATATACTCTTATAAATATTAATCGACTCGTAATCGATCCTTTAATAAGCTTATTTATTTTTAACTCGTTATAATAAGCATAGTACCTAGAACGCTAATTATTAATAGACGTTAATTTTAATCGTCGTAACCCCTATGTCTTACTAGCGCCGAATTTTTTCCTATATAAAATTAATTATTAGCAGGCTGTTGACGTAAACAATTACTACCAGGGCCGTCGTACGATTATAAGTACGTTTATCGGGGCATCCTTATTTTAATATTAAAGCTAGACCTTAGCCTCGAGTAGAGGGTCTTATAATACTTAAATAGTTAATATAGAGTTACCCTTACCTTTAGGACTCTCTATATAGTAATATAAAAATACTTAACCTTTTGCTTATTCGTCCCCTTATTTAGCTACGTCTTTACTAACTTATTAATTCGATCGATATGTTCTTTAAGGATCTCTAGCCTTAACTTTCTTTTTATTATTCTAGCTATAGACCCGAATAATAATACCCTTAGCTCGGATATAAGCTCTAAACTCCTATCTTAAGTCTTAAAATAACTTTGAATTACGTTAACTATGCCTAAAAAGTCGGTTTAGTTAATAATACGTACTACTTTATAATAATAATCCGGAGTTTTACTAATTAATACGACGTTAATTACTAAGTAGTATTATTACTCTCGGATTCTAACTTTTTAATAATACTTATAAAAGATTATAAGGGTTTTTTATAAAACCTCGTATTTCTTTCTTAAGTATAATTTCTTTTTAAAAAAGATCTTTATAAGGTTAGTAAATTATTTTATAATAATAACCATTAGGTCGGTCTTTTTACGTATCCCTCGCGTATTAATATAGTTATATTAATTCTATATAATTAATTATATACCTCTCTAATTAATAAATAGTAAGCTACGTATTAATAGCGTTACTAAATTAGTTACTAAGATTAGTAAGATCGTTAGTAGCCGCTCCTTTTATATAGTCTCCGTAGCCCTTACCGTAGTAAGCACTAATATATTACTATTAGTAATTTTTAATAAAAATTCTAATTAGTTTACCCTCTTACTAAAGTCGTCGTATTTCGCTACTACTTAGTCAATTTAATTCTAATCCTATAATATAAATTTATTAGTAACGACTATAATAATAAGCGTTTTATAAGCTCTTTATCCTACTACCTAGGCTAATAAAATACCTCGATAGTAAAAGAATTTAATAACCCTCTTTACTACGTTCGGATTAACGCTTACGAACTACTCGTCTTTTTAATTACTTAGGTCGTTAGTAATTTTATAAAATAAGGGTTACTCCTCGAGCCCCTTTTAAGCGTATATTTTTATAAAATAAACTAATACTACGTTAATTTACTTACTATTAAAATTATTAAAATCTCTATATACCTATTCTCCTTAGTATTTTAGTTAGATCTCTATTTATTTATATAATATAAAAATCCTTTTTTTTTAGTTATAAACTAACTCGCTCCTTATTATTCCCTAACTCGTACTTCGATTTATAATAGTTAATATATTTAATCTTAATAAGGTCGTTTTAGAACTACTTACTAACTTCGGTAATAGCGTATTATTATTAGTTATCGGATTTATTAAAGTCTAAGATCTTCTTACTTCTTCTCGTTTTTTTATACCGAGCCTTATTACTATTTACTCTTAGTCCTCTTAGTTAAATACTATTTTAGTAGTCTTTTTTTAGTTACTTAATTAATTAACGTTAGAAATAAATTTACGAGTAGCCTAACGACGTCTTAATTACGTAGCGTTTCTCTCTAAGTTAAAAACCCGAGAGGTATATACGTTCGTTAAATAGATTACTATTAGTTAGTAATTTACTCTTTTATATTATACTTCTCGAGCTCGTTTATTACGCTAATTAATTAGGTAGGTAGTTACGTAAGTAATTCCTTTTACTAATTAATTAATTAATTTAGTTAATATTTAATCGCAGGCCGGCCGTAGGTAAGTTAATTAATAAAAAAGGATTATATAAAGTTAACGATAGTAGCTCGGTCACCTTAATATTTCCGTTAATTATTAGGGGTTATTTTAACGTAGTAAACGTTAGCTTTTTATAAGTAGTTAAGGGCTATAATTCCTCTACTTCGTTCTATTATAAAGATTTCGTATCTTATTACTTACTTTCCGTAAAGTTAAGTAGTATAATTCTCTTATTACGTTCTATTTAAAGAGGTTATTTTTTTTATACTAAATACTTTATTAATTTATAATAATAAAAATTAATTATTAATTAGTATTAATATCCTTATTATAAGGATATTAATCAATTAGTTCGAACCGTGGGTTAACGAAGTAGGTTAATTAAATTATTCTAATATACTACGTAAGGTATAAAAGGGAGGTTCTAACCGTAAGTTAGGCAGTCTGTAGTAATTGTAAATAGGGCCCCTCGTTGGCCCCTGCGCAGCCTCGGCCGTATACCGAGGTCGAATTAAACTTCTAATCCGACAGGGACAGGTTTACGGAAGTACCGATAAAGCCCAAGAGTCCGTCGAGAACCATAGCTTAGCAGTAGATCTGGCTCGTGAAGCGCTCGGCGAAGATACAGAGGAGACTATGTGGTTTACTAAAAGCCTCATCAGTGCAAAGTTGGCGACTCAGTCGTTTCGAGAGGCACTCCAGCTTGCTGGAGAGCTTCTGGCACATGCCGAGGAAGAACTCGGCGAATTCCACGAACTCTCACTCGCAGTCAAGCAAAGCCTTCTCGTCATCTACCAAAAACTAGGAATGTGGCCAGAGTCAGAGCGCCTCCATCGAGAATTCCTCCACTCTTTCGAAGAAACTGGGGTTGACTCCCCCGACGAATATGCCTTTCTCTATCGATCCCTATCAAATGCATGCACCAAGCAAGGCTTCCACAGCGACGCAGAAGTCTTCCTTTCGAAATTCTGGGATTGGTTCCAAAACAGCGAACCAGACCAACAAGAAGAAACGGTCGAGGTTATGGCCGAGTTAGCACGAGCTTACGCAAGAACGGGAAATTTCGACATCGCGAATCAGTTCATATCCCGCATGCAGGCCATAAGCGAGTCTCTCTTTCCTGACGATGACTATGATTATGAAGATAATCGGGACATTCTTTGCGCATCCGCGCGCGCAGATGTCATGTTCCTGGCCTGTTAACTGGAGGAAGCTGCAGACTTGAAGTAGAAATACGTGGACCTTCAACCCACCGACTTGGATGCGGTACTCGCCTTATTGGACATGTACGAGACAATAGGCGAATATTCTAAAGCGGCAAAGGCTCTGCTTTTAGCCATTGGCGCTGCTTGGATCCTCAAGACGTAGTCAAGCCCGGAGGTTTACCAAGTGGCGATCGCCAAGGTTGCTACTTATGATTCAACGATACATATAGCAATAGGCGATTTTGAACTTGCCAAAGAACAGGCTACAGTGGCAGTAAATCGGGCATCAAAGTGGGATCTCGGCAACTTCACCTACGCCGAAACATATCGAAACGCTCTCCAAGCCATGATGACGTTGTATGAGATACTCGGACGGGACAGAGAGAGGGAGGAGACAAGACTTAAGGTTAGTGATGATCTTTGTATCTGGGTACCTTCTCTAGCTAAACATTCATGTAGCTTATGAAAGAACTTCGCCGACAGGAAGAAGCCAGGGACAACCACTTGGATGGATTGGCACGAGACCGGGCGAAGGTAAAAAACTTTTTGATAGGAATGCTTTCAGTAGAACATCCTTAGGAACCTAGACAGGATATACAGGAAGGCTTGAGACGACTTTCTGTCTTTCTATTCTTTTACCTCTGTCCTCGGTCCGGTGTCCGTTTCCTCAACCTATATGTAAATACGTCTTTGTCCTAGTATAGAGACTTCTTATTTGCTCTATCACTTACTAAGTCCAGACTTCTTGGCCTTCTTTGTGACGGACGTAGTGTATTTAAATTGTTGAAGTCAAATAGTTCATGGGCTTGTTCAAGATTTAAAGAAATTATAGTCGAATAGCTTGCCTAACTACCTTAACCTAGTCTACTTGATACTACTTTGAAATCCCTCCTATAAACGTACCTCTGATATTCCTCGCAGATATCTCCTCGTCCTCATATTAGACAGAAGTCTGTTCATCTAATTACCAACTCAGGGGTAGTCGAAGGTAAGCTATCTAGTCTGACGTAATTGAATCCCAACTCTAGACTTTTCGGGTTCGGAAAGTCGGACAAAAGTCTCCACCAAACCCCATAACCCCGACCCCGGAACCCCCCCCCCCCCCCCCCCCCCCCCCCCCCCCCCCCCCCCCCCCCCCCCCCACCCCCCCCCCCCCCCCCCCCCCCCCCCCCCTCCCACCCCCCCCCCCACACCACACCCCCCCCCCCCCCCCCGCAATTCCACCCACGGCCCCGACCCCGAACCCGAACTTCGCGGCCCGTGCCTCCATACTCTCTTATCCAAGTGCACAGGTGAACACCATCTCAACCCAGTAGAACATTCAAATTTGAGGCATGCTCTGTTCAGACATTGGTTCGCATGCAAGGAGGGAAGTTCCTTTGGGTAGTAGCTGTGCCATTTCAACCCAAAGTGCTCGGTTCTCCGACCGACCGAACAATCTCACGTAAGACTCACTTCCCGAATCAAGCGCAATGAGCCTCCACGATGGCATACCAACGATAGCCATCGAAACTAGCGATGAAGCAATCAGATCGATTGGGTACCGCAGATGCGCGGGGTCGGCTTACAGGGGAAATGTCTTACCTACTTACTACTTCCTATTGTGGCTACGCCATTGGCAATTCGACCTGGTGCCAACACATGAATGGAGAACGCCTTCAGATCAGCGTCTGACAAAGGAACCCCGCCAACATCATCACTCACAAGGCAATAAAAGATGAGATTGAACCCGTCTACATCGCGAATCCCAAGTCACACTCACGCAACCCATCGTGATATCTTTCCATCTGACCCAATTCCCCTAACCCAAATCTCTAATTACCAAAATGCCCTACTTCTCCCGAAACCCCTCCTTCAACCTCTTCTACCTAGACGAAGGCCCTCGTACGGCATCCCACACAGTCCTCCTCATCACAGGCTATAGGTTTCCCTCTTATAGGAGAATTAGTTCGAACCGTAGGTTAATGAAGAGATCAATTTAACTATATAAATTTCTACGTATTTTGTATAAAAAGGAGGTTCTAACCGCAGGTTAGGCTAACTACGATAATCTTAAATAGGGCCCCTAATTAGCCCCTGCGTCGATTAACTAGATACTACGGTCGAATTAGACTTCTGATCTAATACTAACTTTCTCTTTCTTTTATTAATTTAATTACTACGGTTAGAAATATAATTTAACCTCGGGCCCGTTTACTAAGTCGTCTCCTTTTCCCCCTTTTCTTTATTTTTTTTATATAACCTATCTTTTTATTTATATATTAACTTTTTTACTAACTACGAATTACTCTAAGCCCTTATTAAGTACTATTTTTATAAAAGCGTCGGCGAGGTTATTATTATTATTAATCTAACGGATCTCGAGGATCTCGTGCCTTTTATATGATTACCTAAGGGCTATAATATCGATTATAAACCTCTTTTCCTTCGTAGTTCTTAATTTAATAAGATATTCGTATAGTAAGTAAGAATCCGTATAAACGACCGTTAGGATCGGTAAAAGGCTAAGTTAATTAGTAATTCTCTTTAGCGTTATTAAAATTACGTAGGCGAGGTTAATACTATTAACTATATTATAAACTTCTAATATTAGTATACTTCTTATTACTTACTTATTTTTAGTTAATGAGTAATAGATTATATTACTATATATTATAAATTCGCTCTCGCCCATACTCTTATTAATAAAAATAATAATATACCCTAATTATAAAATAAAGTCCTAGTTATTTATAAATAAGCTATTTATAAATACGTAGAGCTTACTAGCCGCAAGGTCGATTAGGTAATAAACGAGACCTCGATTAAGATTTAAGTACTATTACTTAAGCCGCTTATTAAGTACCTCGACGTTTTATTTATTTAGCTCTATAGCTTACGCTACTTTAGTATAATTAAAAATTACTTTAAGCTAGTATATATTTATAATATATACTCCTTATATAAGCTTAGCCTTATATTACTTTTTAATATTAATTACGTTCGGATTAACAAGGCTAATTTTCTTATCTTACCCCTTTTATTAAAAAACGACGGTTTTTCTCTTAATTATAAAAATCCTACTATTAAACGCTAATAAGTTATTTATTATAAGGACCTCTTTTAGCTTTACTATAAAGCCTGCTTTTTAAAGCTTCTTATCCTCTTTTTTTATAAAGTTAATATTAAATAGGCTTAATATATCGTCGGTCTATATTCTAACGATTCTAAATTAGTTATTTACGTACTTAGAGATTAATAAGCACGGGTCGTACGTAAATATAACTATTAATAATTAATTAATATAAAAATCGTAATATATAGCTTATTAATAAGTACCCGATTCTATAAGCTTATATAGTAGTTTAAATACTTCGATAATCGTACTTTCTAAGTACTTACTAACTATTTTCTTTAGTAAATAGGCTAGGATTTTCTTTATAAGCCCTGTGGCCGATTAGGTATATGCCTAGGTAATATCATAGCTCTAAATCTCGTACCCCTTTTTTCGTAATAATACTATTAGTATTATTATTAATTATTAGCTATAGTACTATATTATAAGCGATTATATAAGTAGTGTTGCCTTTTTAACGTCGCCGTACCCCTAAATTACGTATTTAAACTTCTCGTATAGTTAGGGTATTCCTTTCCCTTTAATTTTACGAACTATTCGTAATTTAAATATATAGAGGTTTATATACTTCTCTAGGTTATAAAGGATAAATTAATAGACCCCTCGATTATAAAGAATATTTACTTTAATTAGATTTAATTCCTTATACGGCTTTCTAATAGTTATAATTACGCCTTTCTTACGTAGTTTAACTACTAGCTCGAAATCGGCTTTTTTTTTTATTATATAAAAGGTATTAATTACCTCGTTGCTAGTAATAAATTATCGCGTTAGTACTTACTATCGTAGTCTTTTATAACGTTTTACTAGTAGTATTAGTACCCTTTTAACAATTTCCTCTTCCTCGTCGTTTATTAATACTATTATAACGATTTTATTGAGGATAATTTCCTATACCTCTACTACGGGTTATATAATTTCCCCTAGCTCTTCTTCTTTTTATAACTTAAAAATTACTTTACTAAGATCTATATAATATAGTCTTACTACTATAATTAATACCTCGAGAGGTTAGTTATGATCCCTCGCGACTACGCATAATTATTTATTAATAAAAATTAATTTATATAGCTTAGTTTATTATTAAGTAATTTCGCACTATACCCGTATATCTAAATTTAGTAATATATCTAAATTACCCCCTATATCGGGCCTATTGCGCATAGTAATTACCTCGTTAACTTACTTTTTTATACTTACTTTGCGCAGTACTTGTATTACTTTTTTAATTACTCGGGCTCGTTAACTTATATTTAATAATAATAACGAGGCTAAGGTCGTTCTTAAATATACTCTAAATATAAAAAGCGTCGGTATAAGCCCGTTAGGCCTTATAGTATCGTTATAGTATTTAAGTACTATTTAGAAATATTCGTTTTTAATAAAATCTGGATTTTCTTTTTTAATAATTCTAAATACCCTTTTTAACTATTAGTATGCCCTTTTTACCTTTCTAATACTATAGTACGCTTTAATAAGCACGACTTTTAGCTATATACTATAAGCCGTCGCATTCTCCCTAAATTTTATTAACTTAAAGCTAGTACTAGCGTTAGTTCTAATACTATTTAGTAAACCTTAGTATATATCGATCTAGCTTTTTCGTAAGGCTACCCACATTATTTTTACTTATAAATCCTAGAGGAATTACCCTATTTAAAAGGATATAGCTACGTTAATTACGTATAGGACTAGCTGATTATTTAAATAGAAGATATTAATAATAATTTCCTAATTAAAGTTAAGCTTATTACGCAATTTAAATTTAAACCTACGTAGGCTCTACGCATTTATTTAGTATTAGTAATATACTTTTATTAACTACTCTAGCGCCCTTATTTTAATATTATTATTACCTAATCGCTTTAGGAAGTTATATAGCCTCGTAACTAATAAGTAGCTAAATCTTTAGTATAATTATTTAAGCTTATTTTCCGTTAGGTAATTAATTAACTTCGTATTATTAATAAGCCTTATAAACGCGTACCTCTATCGTTATTTAACTATTTTAAAGTATTTATTACTAAGAATTCTATTCTTCGTATTATTAAATATAATACTTAGTCGATCTATATCTTTTAAATATAAGAGAAATAGCGTATTAATAGGTAAAATATAAAAAGTTATCGTTCTAAAGTACGTCTCGATTTTTATTATACTTAGGGCGACGATTTCTTTACTTAGGCCGAAGCTAATTTTTATAATACTTACTATTGACATATTAAATATTACCGGCGCGATCCTCTATAGCGCTTAGAATTACTCCTTTCCTCTTATTAACTATTATAATACCTTAGTATCTAAGATAATCCCTTAGAAAGTTTCTAAGCTATACCTTTTGTTCGTATAAAATACTTATATAAGCTTAGTATTTAAGTAATTTAAGTAGTATAAAAAGGACCCCCTTAGCTACTATTATAATTACTTAGTACCTAATTTTTTTTTAGCCATTAAGAGAGGTAAATCTAGTATTATTAAATTTACCTTTCTAGCTACCTCCGTATCTATTACCTAAGGGACCTTCCCTTACTATCCGTAGAGAAAAGCCTACTTATTAAGAGCTTTTACTACTTTTTACTCGTTTATTTTCGTATATCCTCTAGAGGCTAACGGGGCAAAAAAAGAGTAATTAATATCGTTAACTTCATTATAATTTAATTCGTTAGTATAGGGTATAAGGTCTTTTTTATTTTCCGAGTTTCTTAGCGGATACTTTAGGCCGTTAATTTAGTTACTTATACTAGGTTTTATACCCCCGGATGTGCCCTTATATATTATAAAAAATTAGTTAAATCGATTAGGGCTAGTTTTATCTTTTACTACCCTCGACTTTCGATACTATTTATATAATTTAGTACGTTTTTTTTTAAAATAGTTACTTAACTAATATCTATCCTTTTTATAAATAAAGTACTACTTCTTATATTACCTTACTTACGGGTTAAATCTCTACTTATTTAATAAATCTAGTCCTCCCTATTAGCGATTACCGTACTTAGTTTTTTTTCCTTTTTTATTATATATTTAATTAACTTAGTATTATTAATAAGGGCTATTATACGCCTAGAGGTAGGTTTAGCGCAGTATTCTCGCCTTAATATTAAAACTAAATCTTAGCCTCAAGTAGAGCGTCTTATAGTTTTTGGGTACTTAGTATAGGGTTATTTTTACTTCTAATACGCGTTAAACTATAGTATAGAGATATTTAACTTTCCGCTTATTAGTCCCCTTATTTAGCTAGGTTTTTACTAGCTTATTAATTCGATCGATAAGCTCTTTAAGGATTTTTACTCGCGATTTATCCTCTATTATCCTAGCTATAAATATAAAAAAAATTACTTATAGCTTAGATAAGAGCTTTAAATTCCTATTATAAGTCTCGAAATAGCTTTGGATTGTGTTAATAATACTAAAAAAGTCGTTTTAATCGAGATTACGTACTACTTCGTAATAATAATTAGAGGCTTTGTTTATAAGTACGATATTAATTACTAAATAGTACTAATATTCTCTAATCCCGACCTTTTTATAATAGTCGTAAAATATCGTTAGGGTTTTTTATAAAACCTTATACTTCTCCTTAGAGTATAATTTCTTTTTTAAAAAGATCTTTTTAAGGTTTATAAATTACCTCGTATTTATTACTAAATTTTTAATATCTATATACGATCCCTACGTCGCTACGTACTATTAATAACTTTAGGTCGTTTATTTCCTTTTTTATTAACTAATTAGCGCCGAATTTTAAATTAATAGCGGCGACGAGCTATAGATCGAAATAAGTAGAATTATTAATTATCGGACTTATAGTATAATATTTTACTTCTATATATCTTTTTATAACAATAGATTATTATTAGTAATTATAAAGAGGAAATCTGCGTCGTTTACCTTTTTTTTAAATTCGTTAAAGCGATTATACGCCCTATTAACTTATACTTAGTTCTATAGTATAAATTCCTTCTTTATAATCGTCGCTACTAGGATTTCGTATAGCTCTCGTAATTATAATTATACTAATAATACCCCTCGCCTATAAAAGAATTTATTAACCGCTTTTATAATTCCTAGGCTTACTTTTATAAACTATTTATTTAACTAATAACTAAGGTCGTCTATAATTTTATAGAATAGGGGTTGCCCTTATAGCCCCTTTTTTTTATAAACCTTAGTTAAATAGATTAATACTACGTTAATTTACTTACTATTAAACTAATTTATAATCCGGTATATTTACGTTCTTTAATAGTCCGGGTTAATATTTACTTATTTATAAAAGATCGGGATTCTATTTAGGATCGGGTTTCTTCCTCTTCTTTTTTATACTAACTTACTAAGGGTCGTGCTTTAGCTTATACTCGTATTAGCGGTCGCTAGTATATTTAATCTTAACGGGGATATATTTAATCCGCGCGTTAGTTATAATAAGCCTATGCTTTTACTACTTAACGAATTTATTAGGGTTTAGGAGATTTTTATTTCCTCTCGCTGTCTCGCTACTACTCTTATTTTCACTATCTCTAGTAACTATTACTACCTTTCTAAATTACTAGCTATTATACTTACTAAGACCTCCTTTTTATTTAGGATAAAAAAATAGGTTTTAATAGCCCCTTTTTTTAATAATAATAGTAGACGTTTATATTATTATAAAAAGATATAATAATTAGTTTTATAATCTTTATTAATTATTAATTTCCGTTATTCCGTATACTTCTAGCTTCTTAAGCCTCGTACTCTTTATAATTTCTAAATAGCTTCTTTTTTCGACTTACCTCTTTTAGGGTAGTATTTTATAAAAATAATTAAATATAAATACTAAGTAGCTTATAGAGGATCTGTATAGGTTATTAAGTACGGTTAGTAAAATTAAACCCCCCCCTTTTTTTATAAAATCGCGGGCCTTAAGGACTTATTAAAAATACTACTTATTACTTATACTTAATAAGGTTAGATACCTTAGAGATTTTCCTCTTGCGGCTCCTCGGTACTCTATTTTATATTTTTTTAAGTAGTCTTTTTTATAACTTAATTATTATTAAGTAATTATCGCTCGCTAGCAATTCCTTTTACTAATTTAGCTAGTTAATTTTTAATCGTAGGCCGGCCGTAGTAAAGTTATTTAATAAGAAGAGCTACTTAAAATAATAGCAAAATACTAGTTACTTAAGCAGTTCTATTAATTAACGTAGTTTAATATAATAAATATCGACTTTTTATAAGTAATAAAGGTCTACGATTACTTAATTCCGTACGGTATTTAAGAATTGCCTCCTTTTTCGTTTACTTTTATAAAATTAATTAGTATAAATCTCCTATCCTGTACGGTATTAAGAGGTCGTCTTTTCTATGTAATAAGATACCTTACCGATCTATAATAATAGAATTTAACTACTAATTAGTATAAGTTTCCCTTTTATAAGGGAATTAGTTCGAACTATAGGTTAATAAAGAGATTAATTTAACTATATAAATTTTTATATATTTTATATAAAAAGGAGGTTCTAACTATAGGTTGGGCTGACTACGATAATCCTAAATAGGGCCCCTAATTGGCCCCTGCGTCGATCGACTGGATGCCGCGGTCGAATTAGACTTCCGATCCGACACAGGCCTCTCGTGCGAAATGCACGACTGGTCCTGGCAGGTCCCCTTCCTCCTATCCCACAACCTCCGCGTAATCTCCATCGACAGCCGCGGTCAGGGCAAATCCTCCGCCCCGGCGCCGGACCCCAAAATCCGCACCTGGCCCGGCGTCGAGAAATCCGCCGACGGGGAGGTGATAGACTACTACCCGCAATCCACAGCCGAAGACATGCTCGCCATTCTATCACACCTAGGCATCACCAAGAACCTCATCGTCATCTCGCATTCCCTGGGTGAAGCGGCAGGGTACTACATTGCCACCACTCGTCCGGACCTCGTGAAAGCATCCATCGGTGTAGACCCAATCCACGCCTTCCCCAACGCCATCCGTGAACGCGACACCTACCTCTTCAACGACCCCGAAGCCCAGGACAAGATCATCCCGACTCTCATCGAATTCTTCGGCACATACTGCTACTCCCCGGAATGTCCAGCCTGGCAAAAGACGTGGCACCTCCGCCGCATGGCACAGTTCGACAAGGCCGTCATGTACGCCCTATGTTGGGGCGGCTGGGGAGACGCGCAGAGCCTGGGCAGGCAAGAGAATGCAGTCAAGGCCTTTGCGGGAAAGCTCAAGTGCCCGCGCCTAACGCTAGGTTCGAACGATTGGTATGTTGGTACTGACCGTGATCATCTGCCGAAGGGCGATGAGGCGCTAGATAAGATTGTGGTGATCGAGGGCAAGGGCCACTGGTTTCACCAGCTCGAGAGCGAGGAGTTTAATGGGCATTTAGAGAGGTGGTTTCAAAAGATCGGCGTGCTCCCGGCGGTAGAAGCTGGCACGGCGTCATGAGTGCAAGGTCGTGTTCCAGCTTTCTAGTCAAGTGTGTTGGGTGGTTTAGAAGGGGCTCAGATTCAAGTGCCGGCGGCGGCGTTCATAGTGTACGGACTGTCAGCCGCGACGCGGACGGTGAAGGGTCCTTCACGGGATGGTGTGGGACGCACCGTGACGGGGCTGTGAGAGGGGACTGCCGGCCCCATTCTCGGCCCTGCTTCTCGTAACCTTAAACAACCTTGATCTCGCCCTAAACACAGGCACAAACACAATAAAGAGGTTCGGTTCCTCACGAGTCTGTGTCGTGCATCCTAGAATGTAGTTGACTAGTTGTTCTGCAAATGAGTCGGACTCCCGTCCATTGAGTTATCCGGCAATTGGGATTTCGAACATACATGACTTGGAGTGGAAGTGATGTCTTTTCAGCTCTGCCGACCGAGGCGGCTTTACTCGTGCCTGCCCCCACTTCTTTGGGCATTCGGATCTTATCACCCACTAAAGTAGGTGCTTTTCACCCAAACGGCCACGTTAGCCATACGGGCATAATTATCGCGATTTATCTCTATATATCACCACTTCTACTACTTTTCATTATAATACCTAAATTTAATATTATTAAAGAGGAGCGTATATAAGTAGCTATTATAGCTATTCGTAAAGACTTAGAATTATTAATTATAGTAGCGGCTTAGTAATACTCTATTTTATACTATAAGCTTAGTTATAAGATTTTTAATAAATATTTATTAAAAAAGCGTACTAACCACGGCTATAAGCTTACTTAGGACTAAGAAAAGGCGATTTATAATTATATTAACTATTTAAACCGAATTAACTTATTTATAAGGCGCGAGCTCGTTATTAACGTTACTAATTACCTATTTACTAAGTTATAAGACCTCGTTTATATTAATAATACTAAGGACCTACCTCCTCTTTTAATTATTAACTCTTAATAAGCTAGTTAATTTATTAAGAAGTATAATTACTTTTTAATTAAAGAGAAAGTATTAGACGCTAAGTAGTATAAATTTAAAAATAAGAATACTATTAACTCTTACTTTTTTAAGCTAAAAGAAATCGTTAACGAGTATAAAATCTAGCTTTTTAATATATAAAATATAAATAAGATTAGATTCTAAATAAGGGTTAGGAAATCTAGTATAGTTATTATAAAAAAAAGGGGCTTATTATTTCGCCCTTCTAATTAATAAAAAATTTATTATTATTATAGAGGCTATTTTTATTATTAGAGATTACGTACTAGCTTTCTTAATCCTTAATAGCTCTATTTATATAGCTAAAGTAATATAGTATTAAAGAGCTCGAATCTAATACTATTATAAGAGTCTTACTTACTAGCTATATAAATAATATAATAACTTTAAATTAGATTAAGTACTTCGATATTTATATAAGGGATCGAACTAGGGGAGCTAAGAGATTATTATTTATAAATAAGTATAAATCTTATTATACTATCGAGTTTATTAAGTGTTATAATAAATACGATATTATCTTTCTTAGATTTTTATTATATAATATATATATTCTCTAACCTCTCGATATTATAATCTTCTAACCCCTTAAGTACTACTATACTAAGGTACTTAACCTCGTAGTTTAAAAAGGCTATACTAATATTACTAAACTAAAATTCCTTAACTTTATATAGTTTATTTATAAAGAGGTACTTAAATATTCTATAATACTTTTAGTATTTAAAAAGATAGGTATCTACTTATATAATCTATAAATTATACTTAAAAAGATCTATAATCGTAGCTATAATTCTTAACTAGTTATACTACTTTTTTAGGGGCTAGGTTTTTTATTATTTATTATACTTACGACTATTTAAAAACTCCGCTACGTTACTTAGCGTTTATAAGAAGATATAAATACCCTTAATAAAAAGATTTAATACTTAATTAGTAAGGCTTCCCTATTTAAATAAAATCTCGAGCGGTTTATTCGTAAAGTACTTATATAAAGCTCTAAGCTCTTTTAAATAAAAAAAGACCTCGGCTTAACTTCGCTAGCTTAATAAATAAGTAGAGCCTATAAATAAAATATAAATAGTTAATTATAAACTAGAGGAATTATTATAATATAAAACAGTTAATATATAGTTAAACGGAGGTAAGTATCTAAAATTACTAAAACGGTAGCTCTTATTAAAGTAGTAAATACGAAAATCCGCTTAGTTATTAAAAAAGGGGCTTTTAAAATCAAAAAAAAAGTTAAAAAGATAAGGAATACTAGCTAGCTTTAGCCTCTATACGTAATTAATAATTTAGATAATAGGAGGTTATTAAAAAGGGGGTAGTCGAGGCTTAAGTATAATAGTATATAATCGATAATTATCTACCCGTTTAGCTAAGGAGGCCGTTTAGGTAAAAAGTACCTACTTTAGTGGGTGATGAGATCCGAATGCCTAAAAAAGTGGGGGCGGGCACGAGTAGGGTTTCACGGGATGGTAGTTGAGTCCGTCGCCGATGGAGGATGGGGCCAGTAGCCGGCGCTGGAAACTAGTGACGGACTGCTTGACATCGGAAGCGCGATAGAGTTGGGCGTGTAAGAGCCGCTCATCGTGGACATCGCCGAAGCCCCACAGTTCCGGCCAGCATTGCCGTCAAACGCCGGCACGCACTCACTGTTGCGGCGTCAAACAGCGGCAAAGGCGGGGATGGATCATGGAGGAGGACTAGGCGGGCTTCCAATGTGAGTGAGGTGGCTGAAGCGTTGGCTGCGTTGTGTGTGTGAACGGACGACTGGGCAGCAAAACGGCAACCCGCCGGCGGCGGTGCAGTGGCCGTGAGAATGCCGTCCGTCCAATTGGATGTGTCATGTCGCATGAATAACTTGCCGACTAAGTCCGTCGGCGATGAGGTCGGCCTGTGGCGGCTCTGTCTAGGATCCCGTCGCAAACTCTGGACGAGTCCGCTGCCGTCCCTCTCCATGGTTGCTTTGCGAGGATCCGAGCTCTTCGCTTCTTGTGATGTGCGCGCCGTCAAGGTCGGGGAAAGTTGGGGAATTTCGTCTGTGCTGCTCCATCCACGGGGAGATCATACTCATGGGTAAGGGTGGAAGAAGATGAGGGGTTCAACATCAGACCCAAGCTCCTTTTCTGCCCTCTCACCCCTCGCGGAATCCCAATGCACCGGCTTCTCCCCCACCATACCTATGAGGAATCTTTGACGTCAGACTCTATGGCTCAAAGCAGAGGTCCAGTAACGGCATCGAGGGGAAGGTTGCTGACGACGCTAAAAGCCTGTCACGCCTTGCTCCATAGGTTTTCCATGGGACGAAAGGCATCCTCTCTCGAGTAAGTGGTATTGCTTGATTCTTGAATCGCCGAATAAGATGCAAAGGGAATCTCGATGCAAGTGTCAGCTCGCACTATCAGCTGCTTTTGGGAACCCCATGGATGATAGGTGGGTATTACATGCTGCGCCATCAGCCAACTCTGGTAAACTTCGTACCTGATTTACAAACATAGTGATATGGCCTAGTAAGAGATTCTAGCCCCTCGGTGCCTGGCAAGGTTCGACAAGCCTCGATTTCATACGAATGCCGCGTTTTGGCATCCGAGACTTTGCCATCCATCCATCCAACTGAAGAGACTTTGCCATGGCTGAACAGCCTTCTGGTTGGAAATAGTAGCAATGGGGTCTTGGCTCGTCGTGGCTTGTGGATCCAGCGGCATCGTATGCCGTCGATCATCTGGCTGCTGTCAGGGTCCAATGTCCTGCAGCTCGATGGGGGCACGCGCCAACGTAACAAGACCCTTTTAACGCGTGTGGGCGATTATCCAGCAGGCAGAGACCCTGATGCACGAAATCAAGGTGTCGTCTGTGCAACTTAAGCCTCATGTTCAAGTCTGAGCTCAGGGTTTTTCAGCCTTAGACTCGACGTATCATGGGTTCCTTTGACACCTCGGCTTGCCTTCTCAATACGGTTAGAATTGCAGGTTTGGCATTGGGCTCAGCATCCCTCTGCGCCAGCAAAGTCTGTCCTCAAGGTCGAATTGATGACGACCATGTGTGGGACAGCTCAGTCCACAGCTGGATTCCCAACAAGAAAGAAGAGCCAACGAACAAAGACAGCTAGGTAACCACCGGAACCTGCCCCGGAGGATTCTTCGAGTGCGCCGTGTGAGACATTGGGCGCCCTAGTAACAAGCGCGGCGCGCTACTTGTGCGCTTTTAGAGTTTGACCGGTTCGGGGCAGGTCAAAGTGACGTCTCAGTCACTTCCGCCACCACCGGACGGACACCAATAGGCTTTGTCCTGACCCAACTCACCGAGGTCGTTCCCCTGGCCTAGGGGCTACTGCACGCGCCGTGTTCGCCCGCGTTGCCAAGGATGGATGAGTAGTCGACCTCGACTACATGGGATATGCCGCTACGACTACGAGCGATCTTAACCGGGATCAGCCAGATCAAACATTCTCCAAATTTCCACATTTATCGTGGGGAGCTTCCCCAACCTTGCCATTACGATTTGACCTCTTTACATAGCTTCAATGTCCGCAATTTCCCTTCAAGCGCGTCAGCTTTGGTCCTGTTGGGGTACTGCTGATGAAAGAGTCGCTCGAATGTCGAGCCCACACCGCCGCTGGATTGACGAGACCTAGTCGCCATGGCCAGCTTGGCCAAATCACAACAGGGCCATTCGAGGGTCGAGGAGAAGCGCATGACAGTAAGCCTCGGAGACCCCGGCGATGAGATGATATTAGCCAGGCTGATTTGTGAATGAAGCGCGACGGCCCCCAGCCACGAAGAGCATTCATCTCTGCGTCCCAACAACGACGGTCTTCCGGGTATCCAGCATCATGGACATCTAGATGGAAACACCGCCAGCAACCTCCATCAATCCGATATCAGACTGAACCGCAGGACAGCTCACCTGGGCCGCCGGTCCTTATTCGAAGAGAACCCTCCCAAACACTGCTGGATTCGGATGAGGAGCCGGAGCTCGTCCTTCCGAAATCCATCCAAGTCGGCCCAGAAGTATTATCGGCGAACCGATTCTACACCAACTATGCCGCGCAAGCGAGTATCATGATTTTCAGTCGGCTCCCCGAGTACTACGATGTCGATCTCTCTGATGCCAGTCACGCACGACACGCCACACACGCTGTGGCTTTAGCGAGTGCCTCTCGATCACTCTGTCAGTCAGGGCTCATGGTCGAAGCTCGTCGACATTACGGCAATGCCATTTCGACTCTGAACCAAGCCCTTCAAGACCCAGTTGCTGTGCGAGACGATGCCAACCTGGTCACGTTGTTTTTATTTGGCATGTTCGAGGTATGCCTGAGTTGATCCCTTGGAAGCTAACGCCTATTATATTTCGGGCTACTTTCCGAGTGTGCCTTAGCTAAACCCAGCAGGTCATCAATGGCAAGCGAGGCACAAGCACAATTGACTTGCAAGAGAACGTATTTCCCCACGGGGCAGGAGGCTTGCAGTTATTCAAGTTCCGGGCAGAACATGGCCTGACAAACGAAGTCGATAAAGCCTGCTTCACCTTCTTCTGTCATGCGGCGGTGAGTAGCATTGATCATTTCTACCATGAGCCCTCCAACTGATCTTTCTATGACAAGTTAATGGAGATGTTCATACAACGAGACCACTTGACGCCTCTATGGTCAATGCTGGAAGAAGTGGAAACTCCGTGGGGCAAAGGCCCGGTTCTCGAGCCGCTTGTTCGACAGATAGTCGATTTCAAGAGAGCCTTTGACTTCAAGGTCCAAGTCCAAGGTAACTTGACCAAGTTAACCGAAAGCCCCCCGGAGGATTTGCTAGACCTCATCCGGAACGGGATCGATTTAAGCAGCGACCTTGAGGCAGCCGTCGCATTCCTCGGTTTCTCTGGTGCTTCAACATGCTCCGGACAGCAGCAAAAAGTCTTCAACGGTCTATTCTCACTGTCGTCCGAGTCATCCGTTGCTATCGCGCGAAGTCATTACCGTTCCCTTCGTGTATACCTCCTAGAGAGGATTATCGAGTTACGAAACACTCTAAAAGAGAGCAGCGGCAAAGTCGTCATAAGCTTAGGTCCTATGCCGAGTTGGTCGGATGGTGTATCTGTCGTTGAAGACGTTCTCGAAGATATCCGAACGGTATTCGGCCTAGAAGGGAAGAAAGAGGCGCCAACCGAGGGCATTGCTTACAGAACCATGACAATGTTCTGGCCAATGGTTATGGTACGCACTTCATGTTTTTCAGGCCCTCATAATGGTAGGTGGGTGGCAGAAAAGATGCTTGAGTTAACCACGAAATCGGGGTTTGGCCTCGGTGTGGAAGCTGCGAGTGCTTGAAGGCATTGCTTCAGATCACCGAGGCGTTGCACTTTTGAGACAGGCTATCGGTCAGATCTATCGGACTTATTTCAAGACCCTTTCTGAGTAGCCTTCAGCTACATCGAAAGGTATATGGAAAATGGACAGAACGGCTGGGAATTTCACGAAGCTAGGGATCGGGCACATGAAAATGCATGTATTTTTGGTCATGGACTCACGAGTCACGGTCGGAACATGGGACAGAAATCCTCCCATAGTGATGGCGAACTTACGAATAAGATACCATTAATGTTTCAAAATGAGGGCAAGGATGGGTATGCATTGGAAGTCTCGAGCTGTGATGATTGTATTGAAGCGTGTTTCTGGGAGTCGTTGTTGACAATAATCCACCGCGCATGGGATGAGAATGGTCATCACGCTCTACCACTGCTGTCTTCGGTTGGGCTTTCGGGCAAACGATACGAGCGCCAAGTGGATGGCAAGCTCGAGCATTTGAGAGAATCGATCCGGCAAAGAATATCCGGAGGATTCATCAAGGTAGATAGTGAGTCTTAGACTGGCGCTGCTACGACGAATAGTGGCTCGCCGGTTAACTGCAGCGAGGGAAGCAAACAAGCCGCACGAAAGCAGAGAAAGGGTCGAGTGATTCTGTCAAACTAAGATGAGGACGACGAAGACGACTGCTCAAAAAGGGAGGCAGCGACGCGCAGGGTTTGAGCGCATGCCCTTTTTCATAGCAAACTGCAGACGCCACATCGAGGCCTGGCGGTCGAGGGAGAGGAATGGCGTGACTCTCAGCATCAACCTGGGGAGACCTTGCTTGCGTGTCTCGGCCGTCGGAGGGGTTTGGAGAGAGTGTTGGGTGAGCGCAGGAAATTGAGGTTCGCTCCCGGTACGAGTGGACAACAAGGGCACTGCGGGTTGGTTGGGGAGTAACAAGCGACAGTGCAGGATTGGCATTCTGCATCGCACGCGGAGATCACCTGGCGTCTCCAGTGTCAAGTACCTGTAAACCGGTGTCTTTTGGCATATGTCCCGCTCGCAACCGCTTAGGCTGGTGACCGTCGCTTTGAGATGGCCTTACGTGCGTTGGCCCTAATCCGTCGCTGGTCGCTCGGTGGCCAAAAGACTACAATGCAGTCAGGCGGGATGCATTTACAAGAGACAGAACACGCGGGCGATTGGATCGCTACCGAACTCTGCAACACCCATTGAGAGTCCGCATCTCGCTTCGGTCCTGGCCCGAGAAGGACAGGTAGGAGAAGCAGGTCCAGCGCAACGCAGCTGGGCAAAGCCTTGGGCAACTCGAATTTCCCATGCTAGCGTTTGCCGGATTTCTCGAGTCTGGTCTGAATGTTTGGTTGCGGGTTTCCAGCTCGAGTTGGGAGTTCATTCGGTTTCCAAAGGCTATCCCGGCAAACCAAAGAGTAGGTGAAGGAGCGGACTGTGATCCGTGATTCGTGGAGACAAAGTCAAGTCCAGCCAGCCCGTGATAGGCAGGCAAACAACAGTGCAGTGCACTTTGAAGTCTGGTTGGACATCGTAGTGAGGGGCTAGTCGTTTGCTCTTGCTGCATCGTTGAACCTCACCTGCGCCTCCACGCATCCATGTTGTATTCGTAGTCCATCACATCAGTTGATATGGGCGAGAGGGTGTCCCCCATTACTGCGTCCCAGGTTGCTGGCACTCGTCGATGCAGGCTGATCCCTGTGGCATCGGTATGGTGTTTTGCCTCTATTTTCGGTCTGATGGCCTGCTGGCAGCTCAGCCATCCGTGGTGGGAGCCCCCAGGCAAACGATCGCATACAAGATTGGGTGCAACGAGTCCAGGCTCCAGGTATGCAGAGGCCAAACTAAGTGACTTGGCTAGGCAATCTGGTCAGTTCTCATATCCAGAGCAGTCTCGAGGGGGGAGAAGAATGACAAAACCCTTGAACTCTTAGAAGGAAGATCGTACCATAAGCCGTCAGTGGGCCTGTTGTCTCGATTCGGTTATTTCCAATCAATGGCATTTTGTATCTCGATAACCGGCCACGAGGTGAGGGATCAACAGCAACGATTCGGATCCATCAACTTTACCGTGGACTTTGGAGGGGACCGCACCGTGTGCTGGATGATGACGCCTCGGGACCGCATGGTCCGACCGATCTGACCGACAAAACGGCGGGCTACGTAGGAAGATGCAAGATGCAAAGAAGGATGACGAATGAATTCTCGATATTTCGGCCGTTAACGTAGCCAAGTCTTCAAGCCACATCCACGACCGCCCGGGACATAAAGTGCATCATGAAGGGCGGTCAGAGATTGGAAGACCAACATGCTGAAGCGGTGGTCTTGCAGGTGAAGTAAGTTGAGGTACCTATTCAGTGACCGAAAGAATCGACGCATTGTTTCTTCCTTTTCCTTGCGGTTCCTCTTGATCTGCCATGAATAGGTACCTAAGGTTGCCATGAGGTACCTTAGGTACCTCAGGGAGGCAAGAAGTGGGAGATGGCAGGAGGCAGGATGTGGAGGCAGTGAGGCAGGAAAGAGGTACCTGGGGTCCAGCCAAACGCGACTTCCTCCTGCACTGTAAGCCTGGAAGCGTGAATTGAGCGGAAGAATTGAACGCCGCGGCTCTTGGTCTCGCCAGTCATTCCCAGTCGTCTCATCTCTCATTTCATCCACATTGAGATTCAGACAGGCAGCCATCCGATCAATGTCTTGGGACGCACATCCAACGGGTACACTGCCGCCACGACGTGGTAGTGAGACACCAGGGCAGGCAGATAATCGAAGGCGAGAGACATTCTACCCGTCTTACGTGCCTACTCGTCGACAATATCCGCAAGGCGCATCCAACTTTCTTCACCTTGCTTCGCTCCCTAATGTAGAATACCTTATTCTCGGCCACATCATGACGATTCTGGACACTGTGGTGATCCCAATTGGGGCTTAGAAGAGATTGCCGGGTATTGGCACTTTATTTCTCACTTATTCTTCTCGTTTCCGGAAACATCAGTGACAAGCATCACTCATGTTAATCTCGTTCTCATGCTATCGGGATCGCATTCTGCTTGCTGAGCTTTCTTTCCCTCTCCCTGGTCAGCAGTTCTCTTTGTTTGCCCGGGCCACCTCCATTTGACTACCACCTTGCCCAGCCCTGCCCAGCCCTGTGTAGAAAAGAGCCTGGCGTTGGCCTGTGGAGGCTCTTTGTGAGGATGCATCTCCGCACATCATGTCTGGTTGGGTCTTGTTGATTGGCCCTAATACAGTGTGGCAGCCAAGATGATGCAGATGGGTTGGGGTTTTCCATCTCACTCGCCTTACAGATCTCACCGAACCATCGTGCCGTCTTACTATCCCGCTGTGATGCCTTTCCGCCTTTTTCTCCCATGTAGAAATCATTCATCACCTTCATCCCCAGTCAGTCCAAAATCAGACTACTGCATCTCATCTCACATCCTATCTCACACTAGGACCCCGGCCTCCCGTGTGGAGAGGGTTGAGAGCATCCAATATCCTGAAGGAATTTGCCCGGAGGGCCTCTCATCGAGGCCCGTTGAGGCAGGTAAGGTAAGCTATCTACACATTCTCAGTCATCTCTTTCCTCCGCCTCCACCTCGACCTCCACGAATGGAAGACGGCACCTACTTTGCCTGAATAAGCTAGATTCGTTCGTCTTGTAGTTGCTTCCTCGAACAAGGTTGTGTGCCAGTATCACACCTTCCCACTTCTCATCCCTCAAATCCACCTCTACCTCTACCGTACCTCCCCTTCACAGTGCTCTGTTTTGACTTCATCTCTTGGCAACTACCTCCCGATGTATACGTTCCTTCTCTTGTCCCTTCCCCCCTTCTTCCGTCCTTCCCTACTTCCCCTTGACCCCTGCCCCTTTATCGCGTTCATTCGCTCCCACTCACACGCGCAACCACCTCATCCTGGATATTCCTCCCTCGTGTCAACATTTGCAACTTGCAAGCCACAGCCTTTTTGATATTGGCACCAATTCCAATCAGAGAAGAATCCCGTCAGGTCTGCCTCGAATCGGAAACAGTCACCGCTTCCTTCCTTCTCGTCTCTCGATCCCGGCATTCAAACATCCTCTGCACTTTCTCTCGGCCAAGCCCCCCCCCCCCCTCTCCTTCCCCTGCCGCCTCAGCGAAGATCTTCTCGTACCCGTCGCCGCTCGCCATCGATCTGTCCGCCCATATCCCTTCTTCTTCTTCGCCCGTTCTCGTTCGTGTAACTTCTCCTTGCGTCGGCTCTCTTCCCCGTCCAAAGCCAGGATTTCCGCAGTCGGTCATGCACCTCAGCGTCTCGACCAAAAGTGGCTACAAGTCTGGGCTGCTGAAATTAATATATGATCTCGCCTGCCCTTCTTTCTCGACCTCTCGATTGTTTCCTTCTCGAATACGCTCGAATCTCTTCAACCCGCTCCCTACTCGCCTCCGCTGGTGCTGCAGAGGCCAGCAGCTCGTCACACAGAGCTGCCGTCCAGCAACACGGCATATCACTCTGGTCTTCGGATCCTCGAGGCTTGTACCTCCCACCGGCCAATCCTTTTCATTGCTTTAGTCTCTGTGGGTTCTTATCGACTGGGAGTTTCGGTTCTTCCTTGTGCCACGGCCGCCATTTGTGCCACCTCTGCCTTTCGAGCCACGACCTACGCTTCATCTTTCGGTCCTTTCACATATACATCAAGGGGGCCGGGTCTCGCTGCATTGCAGACTGTATCTCAGCTGTTGAGATACGGAGGCAGGTATGCTTGCAGCTCTTTCCCCAGGATGCACTTCCCTACGCAGGAGACAAAAATGACTGACCTTATGACCCAGTCGATCTTCGAGTCGCTGCCTCAATCAACGGCTCGATCACTCACCAAAGTTACCAAACTACGTCAAAGCGAAGACCTTGGTCATCAACCGGATTCATGGACGGTCAGGACGGGCCAGTTGCCGACATGGGCGAGAAAGTGCAGTCCCTCAGCCAGTCCCAGATCGACATTATTATCGCCTTGGAAAGAATTGGCGCGTCCCTGTCGTTGGTCGGAGTCACTCTGATATTTATTACCTACTGGCAGTTCAAGCGCATTCGAAGTGTTCCAAATCTCTTCATCGTCTTCGCGTCGATTGCCAATGTTGGTGCCAGCATTGCCTGTGCCATGGGCTACGACGGCATGCGAGCTGGAGCAGAATCGGCTCTGTGTCAAGCACAAGCATTTTTGCTCGAAATGTTCGTCTTCTTCTTCAGTTGGCCTTTTCTGTACAGGCAGTGCTGATGACTCGATGCAATAGGTTCATGCAGTCTGACCCGTGGTGGTCTTTCGCCATGGCTGTCAATGTCTACCTCGTCTTCTTCGCCGGTGCCAATCCTTCTTCGTTCCGACGCTACATTTGGGTCTACTGCGCTATTTGCTTTGGCTTCCCCATGATCCCAGCCGTTGTTTGTCTCCTAGTCCGACCTCGTGGCCCAGATGACCTTATCTACGGAGATGCCACCGTACGTAGACGATCTTTCTGCATTCTCGCCATGAAGTACGGTGACTAACGTTCGCAGATATGGTGCTGGATAAATCATGATTGGTCCAAACTTCGTATATTCACTTATTATATTCCCATCTGGACCTGCATTGTTGGGTCATGCGTTATTTATTTTGCCGTCGGCTACCACGTCTTCCATCACCGCAATCAACTCCACAACCTCACCTTCAGCAATACCGGAAGAGACTGCAAAGACACATCCTGTTCGGATGAGCGAGACTCAGCAGAAAAGGTACGTTGTCAAACCGCCAGAGCTACTTGTGAATTGGCATGAAGTTGACGATTCTCAGAACCTCACAACCCGTACCGAGTTTTTCTATGGAACCGCTGTGACGGATATACAAATTACAACGATGGCACCCAGGCCTTGGACTCCCCAGGTGCCATCCCTAGCCATTACAAAGCAGTCGGACGGTCAACAGCCCCGACACCAACAGTTATGGCGTACGAGTGAAGAGGATGGACACTGTACACCAAGCCCTCGGTTCGAAACCACATGCACATCAGACTCCCCGCCACGAAAACCCCGTCGATCTGTCTTTCAACGAATTGGGGGCGTTGGTACAAAGTTCTCTGCCAGGTTGGATCGTCTAGATCCTGTCAAGCTTGCATACCTCAGAACCAGTTTCATCTTTGCCATCTCTGTTTTGGTGACATGGACACCAAGCTCTATCAACAGAGTAGTCAATCTTCTCAAGCCCGAAGTTGTCAGCTTTGGCCTGAACGTCGCCAGCGCCACAGTCCTCCCACTTCAAGGAGTATGGAATGCCGTCATCTTCTTCATGACTAGTTGGACGACGTTCAGAGACGAGTGGAAAGATAGGGGTTCTCGTCACCAGGTTCGACTTGGAAGTTGCGGTATCGAAAGTCGCCAAGGCGGCGTTAGGATCGAAGTCCTTCGCAGCGATCACCAAGACAGGTTTCGAAACGGTCGCTATGGGCACACGAAAGCTATCGGCAGCGATCAAACGAGTGAACTCGAGTTGACAGTCCCTTCGGGAGTCGGTAACGTCCGAGCAATGAGAGGATCTTTTAGTATATGATTCGTCGATTGCACCTACCGGAATTTGATGGGCCACAGATGAAGATTGCCGTATGAGAGACACCGTATGAGAGACACCGTATGATTGTGAGGTGGTTGGGAATAACTCTGGATGTCAATATGGGAAATGCTTTGGGATGGGGTGGCGAACACTTGAGCGGGACTTCTTTGACCGAGGAGGATACCAACATTCATTCACATATCACGGAAGATTTTGGAGTCGTATATTAATCAGAAGCGTGGCGGTCGGTCACGCGCGCGATCCAAGTACTTGCAAACTGCCTGACCATGTCGGCGATACAATGTTAATCTGGCAAAATGCCATCCTGTTTCGAACAAGCCATGGATACCTTTGAACGAGATGTCTGGGAAGATTCGCAGACTGGAGCGTTAGCCAGTTCTAGCCTCTGTAGGCTCTGGTTCGGGATAGTCAAAGTTTCTAATGGCTCGACCTGTAGCTGCTCCTATTTGAATGATTAGCAGTTAGCTTCGTCCGTAACAATACGCATTCAAGTCGATCCCCCTTGGAGGCGGGCATTAACTTTCTCGCCAACTCTGCAAGACGGCAGGCGCCTTCCAGAAGGCTCATTCTTCGGATTGTGACAGGCCCACTTCTTCTCGGGCGGAGGTCAAGGTCGGGTGTTCGCGAGATAAGGTGCTTTGTTAGCCCGGAAAGCGAGTGGCTCCGGTGCCCCACCACCTGCTGCCGTCCGGGCCGGCGCCGTACTCTAGATCCGGGTTCCAGCAAACGAGCATGCATGAACACTTTGTGAGAACACAGCGAAATTTGGCGCTCAGTTTTGGGACTTGAACGTTGAGAAGTTCTGCAAAGTAACAAGAGTTGAAAAAAGGCCATGGACTATGTCCATTTGAAAGAATATATATGCCTCGTCGTAAAAGTCGACAATGGGTAGTAAGTTTGGTAGGTATACACAAGAAAATATGTGAAAAAGCGCGTGCTATGTACAGCCAAGGTGTTTTCTCCATAGAGATTCGGTCCCTCTTAACCTCCAATCATGCTCATTCGCGGCATCGGCCTGCCAGGCTAGAAAGAGCCTAATACACAGCGGGAACGAGCGAGTTGACGTAGATCTCGAGGTTCGCATACCCGCCAGCACCAATCTTCATACCATCTGAGGCATCATTGGGGTTCAGGCCGTTGGCAGTCTCGTAGTCGTCGGGGATTCCATCGCCATCGGTGTCCTTCTTGGCCGTGCCGGCCGCGATGTCGCCCGCGCCCCCCATGTCGGCCTCATCAGAGATGAGCTTGCCCGATTTTCCGTAGGAGAGTAGTTCCTTCACCAAAGCGGCGTCGACGCTGTCACGAGCAATGGAGGCGCCGACCTTGGCTGCGACGTGCGCGACGGCGTCGGCGGCGGAGAGGAGCTTCGCTGGGGCGGGGTAGTCAAAGGCAGTGGTCTGGATAGCCATGTTGGAGTAGCAGGTCGTCGAGACGCAGAGGGCGGCGCCGTTGAGCACGCCGTCCCTGTTGGAGTCGTAAAAGTTATCCTTGACATAGCCGCGGAAGTTGGCGTTGCCACGCGTGAAGGCCGTGACGGAGGTCGAGGGACCAGAGATGAAGTAATTCTGGATGATATTCGCGTAGCTCGCGCCCTCGGAGTCGCCCGCGATATAGCCGCCGCCACCGCCCCAGTTGTACACAGCATTGTTGATGAAGGAGTTTACGCCCTTTACCTTGGGGTTGCGCGTCTTGTTGTCGATGTAGAGGTTGCGGAAGAGGGAGACGCCGCCCTCGTTCGTCTGCATGAGCCCGCCGCAGGAGTGAGTTTCGAGCCCCTGGCCGATGATAGAGTCCGCAATGGTGACGTTGGAGACGTCGCCGTTGATGGAGAAGGTTTCGTCGCGGCCCCAGGAGACAGAGACGTGGTCGAAGATCATGTTTTTGCCGTCGGCGATAGTAATTGCGTCTTTGCCTGAGTCGCCGCCCTTGCCCATGCGGATGCGGATGTAGCGGACGATTCCCTCGTTGGCATTGGACCAGGAGAAGCCGTTGCCGTAGACTGTGATGCCCTGTATTGTTTTTTTTTGGTCTTAGTTGCTCGTCGTCATGTTGCGTTCAAGTTCGGATTCAGTGGTCACTTACACCGCCAGGAGCTGTCTGTCCTGCAATGTAAACATTCTTGGACACCACGATCCGGGCGTCAATCTTGATGACGCCGCCTACGTCGAATACGACGATTCGGTTGGGTTGAGAGACGGCATCACGGAGAGATCCCGTGCCGGAGTCACTGTAGCACAGAACAAAAGTCAGAGAGAGTCCTTATTTAGACACCTGGGGCTAAGTGGTTTGAGTACTTACTTGAGGTTGGTAACCTTGTACACCGTTCCAGTCCGACCACCAATCGCATTTCGGCCGAATCCTTCGGCGCCAGGGAAGGCTGAGGGAGCGGCGTCGGCACGTTCGACGACTTTAGCCGGAGTAACGGCAGTACCGGTCCAGTCGACAGCGGGGAGGGCGGCCGCGCCTTGGTAAAAGATGGCGGCCGCGGCCAACAATGTCGCGGAAGCCTTCATGGTGTGTATTGGATCGTTGGATGGTGGGAAGGTCGAAGCGAGTGGTGGGGGGCTAAAGTGAGAAAAGGCGAAACGGAAGCGAATGTACCAGACAATCCCGAAACCAAACAAATGGGTTTGGGTAGAAATGAAGCTTGAAAAGAAGCTATAACAAGGGGGGAGCCGAAGGGATGGAATGGATGGAACAGCACGCGTAGCAGGATAGCGACGAGATCTCCAAGACTTCAAGAGGAGAACCCAGAGCCAAAAGATGGGACGAAAAAAGGAGTCTTGGGTTTAGTTTTGTAGGTTTCGTTTCTTGGTTGCTTATGTAGCACTCTTGATGGACAGCTTCTTCGCGGTGATGATCCACCGGGATGGGTGGTGTGGTGGTTGCTCAGGGGTGGTGTCTTGCTCGTCACCACCCATCCCCATGATCCATTCCGCCTTGTCAGTTTACGGGAATTGGAAAGGGGCGTGTATGCACATTGGGGCGGGACGGAGGTCAGCGCCTGTAGGCTGTTGGTGGCATTGAGCCATACATCGGTCGTGGTAGCTGGTTCGGGGATGCTTGGCCGCACGGGAGGTGATGTAAAGAAGCATAGAACTCTCGCACCTGGTGTATGTTTTCTCCGTTTCCATTGATCTAGTCCCGGTGATCACCTCCCAGTGTGAAGTCACTTACGGAGGATTCAGACAATTCGATCCATTGAGAACATCTAGCCTGCCTGATTCGGACTACAAGTAGATGTATCTAGAGACGATTGGTGGGAAATGGGCAGAAAGTTTGAGCCCCCAAGGGGGACGGCGGACGGGAGCCGTCCGCCGTCCTCGGAAACGGGCAGAAATGGTGGGGAATCCCTGGCGTTTGGGTGATATTGAAGGGGCAGAGGACGGAGCCACTCGGGGCCGGGGTGTGGTGGACTCACGGCGGACGGCGGAGGATTTTTGGTTTCTCAGGTTGATGATGGTGGCCGGAGAGTTGTTTTGCAGTTACATGGTGGACATTAGCTTTGTTTGTGAGATACGAGTGCGCAGAGTGCGAGGCTATTCTTACCTTACAAGGAGGCCATAGGTAAAGTAATACGGTGAAATGGGTTAAAGGGGGAAGCTCTTCGGCCTTGCGCATGTCCCATTCCCATACTACGTACGAATACCCGGTACACGCCTACGGTGGTAAATCTGCAAAGTGAGATGCTGGATTTAAGGTTGGATTAGGATGCTACTCTGCATCATTCGGCCGATGACTTTCCCACCTGTCAGACGTCATTCTCGATAGTGTCATACATGATTTGTCCAGGTCTGTGATGCGTCAATCGTGACAGCCGATAGCCTACAAGAATGAGAGCTGATGACTCGAAGGCCCTTCTCTCGTGACTTGGCTCTCCTTTTTGACAGTTACGATCGGAATCACAGTCTGAAGGGGTAGGTGACCAAATTGATGTGAACACGACACACTTCACCATCATCTCATCGACGCGTTCTTGCGATGAGTAAGACCCGAAGCCATCACCTCAGGCGGCAAGCCTCTAATGTCAAGGTTTACGGTTCAGATTACTCCATGAGGGTTCATCACGCCTTGCCTGCCATCCGATCTCACTTCAGACGCTGTGGCCAGTGAATGTGGCTCATTCGAATTTGTGGCTGAGCGAGACTTCCTCATTCCGACAACCTTCGGAATCTCACTCAATCTGGTCAACCTTGATTCGTTTGGTGAGATGTGAGTGAGTACGGCGATTGGCCTTCTCGCCGAAAAAGCTTTTGTCACCTTGGGCATTTGCTTGGCAAAATCGGACAGCTCGTGCCGGGGGAAGCTTGGGGACCGTCTTGGCCGAGGCGAGTGAAACGGCAGCATGGCAATTGGAGCGCTGAGAAGCGCTAAGAAATCCCCTAAGCAACAGCTGAGAGACTGCTCCGTACTTCGTACCTACGGAAACATAGGTAGGTAGTATTACCGTAGCTAGAGAATGGGAGCGGCGATGTCGGAGGCAGGGGAGACGTTGCGGTCAAAAGATGGCACTGCGGAAAAAAACCTTTTCTTCCCCAAATGCGCTGTGGTCACGAGCCGTTTGCTTGAGTCACGTGGCTGAGAGATGTCGAAGCTCTCGACCGACTCAGTTTCCCTTGCACATACGCACACGCGCGACAGGTTTGGTGTGGTTGGGGTAGTGAGACAGCATAAAGCGGGTGAGGAAGCTGGGGCACGTGTTCTTCAGACTTAGGTATGTCGATCTCTCGAACACAAGAAACAGGACTCATTGCTCTGCTGAGTAAATTGTTGAGAATTGACTGTGTTGACCGAGGCTACTATTCGAGACTCACGAATAAAGGGCTTGAAAGAGAGATTGATGCCTCTGCTTGAAAACTACAGCTAGAGCTGTTATGCGGCTGGACGATGTTGTTCAAGGCAGAAGAACAGCGTCGGACGGATGCAGTGCGAGGTAGCTCTGGGCCTGCCTCCGGGCTTGCCTTCACTAGAGCATTGCAGAGTTGACGTTTGTGACGAGGGTTGCTCAGCGGCTGACAGTGTTGATTCATCGGAAATTCCTGAACTCATGAGCCAGGTCTTTTCCGGGCGGTTTCCATTGATTACTTTACTTCAAGGTCGGGTAATGGGTAAGCGCAACCTGCCGGTGATAACGGCCTTTGCCGGTCGACCGTTCGCACCTCGCCTACCCCTCACCTCGGTACGGAGTACTGGACGTGACATGCATCGTAGGCCTCCAAAACAGCCTCTTATTGGAGTTATCTGCCAATGCGTACTTTTGTATCCAATTTGATAAGTAAAGATATCAGAGAATCAGAGAATAGAATAATATGAACAACTGAATTATCATTACCGACAAGGTAGGAAGCCCCGAAAACGGAGATGCCGGGCCTGGAGCAATTCGGCAATGGTGCCGGTCTTTCTCCGATGTGGCCGATGTACAGCCCCGCCAATCACAGAGTATCCCGCGGCGGGGTGTTTGGCTGACTAAACCTAAAGTACCCTCCAGGTAGGCAGCCCCGCTAACCCCTCGATGCGAAGCACCTGCGTCCCGCCTGCACCACCAACTGCGACGAAGGCCGTAACGCCGCACTGCCGCAACGCTGTCCCACGCACCCACGCACTTCCCTCTCCCACTTCCAGTCTCCCACTTCATCCCCTCCCCCCGGGCCTTTGCGCTTGTTCAGAACCAAAACGAGATAATTTACCCCCCCAGAAGAAGGGCAGTCTCAGTGTCATTCTTAACCTTAGTCACGCAATCCTCGTCCGGAACACAGAAACTCCAAAACACACCCCTCAGCAACCAGAAACGTCCTTTTTACCGTCATCCCAAGAAAAACCTCCAAGCTCACTGTTCAATTACTTTGGCCAACGTCAACTATTCAACAAAAGAAAAAAAGTACGCTTTTTATCGCATTTCATACTTGATCTAGCATCACTGCATGACGTACTCGGCGCGAGGCTGACCAATTCCACCTCTTCTTTTTCTTCACAGGCAGATCCCGTCATTCTCCGTCCCCCGTCCCCTTCCGCCCGCTGCTGCCTTTGGCCCAGGCACCGACCGAACCGATAGCCACATTCCGAGACACCGAACCCCTCAAGGAACATCACGGAGCCCTCGCCGACCTTCCCTTAGCTCCTCCCGCCCTATCCATAGTCGATACCCATTCTCTCCCCTCACAGGACCTCCTACCATCCAACCTCGTCATCCGACCGACGACCGACGACAGAGACCCGGCAACCCAAGGGAACAGAACGAAAAGTTGATGAGAGCTGGTTTCCGGCTTTTCTCGCCCCCAGCCTACTACCACCGTCCGCCGACCACTCCTCTCCGGCGTCTCAGCACGCCGCGCAGCAACAACCCCTTCGCCGCGTCCATCACCGCCGCCGCCCGCCCGCGAACCCTCACAATGGTCGCCACCCCGGAGGAAATCGAGGCCATGGCGCCCCACGGCTACTCCTTCCCGGAGCACCGCCTCCGCCTCCAGCAATCCGAACCCGACCGCGAGCCCCTCGTCCTCATCGCTCCCGGCTCCTACAGCCCCATCACCTTCCTTCACCTGCGCATGGCCGTCATGGCCGCAGACTACGTCCGCTACAACACAAACTTTGAGCTCATCGGCTCCTACCTCTCCCCCGTCTCCGACGCCTACAAGAAGCGCGGCCTCGCACCCGCCTGCCACCGCCGCCGCATGTGCGAGATCGCCGCCGAGCAGACCTCACGCTTCCTCATGGTCGATCCCTGGGAGGCCGAGCAAACGGCCTACGTGCCCACCGCCCTCGTCCTCGACCACTTTGAGCACGAGATCAACGTCAAGCGCGGCGGCTGCAACGGTAAGCGCGTGCGTATTGCCGTGCTTGCTGGCGCCGACCTGATTAACACGATGAGTCAGCCTGGCGTCTGGTCACCTTCTGATTTGAGACATATCCTGGGTGACTTTGGTGCTTTCGTGCTCGAGAGGGCTGGTGTAAATATTGACGAGGCACTCGGTAATCTTAAGGAGTACGAGGACCAGATCTACTACATTCCGCAAGTCGTTCCCAACGATGTTTCGAGTACCAAGATTCGATTGTTGCTGAGGAGGAATATGAGCATTGACTACGTGAGTTTTCCAAAAAGCTATTGCAAACGTCTTGAGGTACCCAGCGGCTAAGATATATCTAGCTCATCCCTGCTGAAGTCATCAAGTACATTGACGAGCACGGCCTCTACAACGAAGATGACACAGCAACAAACGAGAAGGGAAAGGAGAAAGAGGTACAATAAGAATGATTTTCGATTTCTTCTAAAATGCTGAACGAAAGGTATTTCGGACAAACGCCCCGTGGGAGTTTGTATAAAAGAAAAAAGAGGAGAGAGCGAGACAGATGCGAGAAGCGAGGGACATGACCCCAGATCCAGATGAGACAGAAAGATCAAAGAGCAAAGAGGAGGAGAAGCAGGGGAACAACTGGCGTGGTTATCAGCGTTTGGGTTTTATGAGACGACGGCACAAAGTCGATCCATTTCATTAACTGTTATTATTTTTTTCATGGGTTTAATCAGGTGCATAGGGCGGGCTTTGTTATGAAGAGCGAGATATCTATATCTTGAACTACAGGGACTTCTCCCATTGAACAACCAAAGAGTCTGCATCCCCTCGTCGGGGCCGTTAAAGCCTATTTCGTTTTCAACCAGGTCGTTGACTATCGAAGTCTTGAATCATGATATTTAGTATCTGGCGGTCAGAATCCTGAGGAAGGGTGTTCACAGTAGGGCGGGCTTGCACAAGACCGCCGGAAGTAGACAACAGCGCTACGTTTCCAGGCATAAGCGACTGATCAGGAGCCTCGATAGGTGGCTGCCATGGTTCGATGGGTATGCCAGGCTTAGAATTTGTGTTCAACAGCCAAAGTGGCACTTCAAGGGTGCTATCTACAGTCTACCTGAATCAGATCACCCTCTCCACAACCGCTGATAAAGTCGCCAGGCCCTTGAGACGAGGCCCAATGTACGCATTCATATACAGCGTCTTTCTTTTCTGGCTTCTACCATCATGTGATGGCCAGTTGTCTCGAAACTGCCTATTCTGCGATTCGGATCGCGCTCTCATCGTCGAGATACCTGACAATATCTGTGATGGGAGGCCAGTGGCTGAGGCTCCTAAGATTATAAGGCTTCCAGTCATAGTTTGCCTCTATCTTCAGGTTCCTCCCACCAGGATCCATATGGACGGAAATCTGGAAGCGGCAATGCCGCGTAATGGGATTGTTGCCAGCACCCGTGGTGATGATGTCGAGAAGCATAAAGTCACCCCGTCTTAGCTCGAATTCAGAAGCAAAGTACCTAAGCGTGAGCTCATGGACACAGATATTCCCGATTATGGGCAGCTGACAGAGGGTGCAAGTGCCGTCCTCGGCCGTGAGGCGGCAGTCCATGCCGCCGTCGGAAGCGTAGCGAGGCTTGCAGACTACATGCATTCTCGAACCGGGGCAATGACTTCAAGAAGTTTTAGGGGCATGTCTTACAGAGTCTTGTTGTTCCGGTAAAGATAGTCAGCGACGATGCTCTAGCCTTTTGGCGATGTGACTGCGTTTCTGGCAGACCAATGCTATTACTTTGCCAATATTCTTAAAGTTCTCGTCTATTAGTACTATTATCACAGGGATAGTAGTCGATTAGTTCGAACCGTGGGTTAACGAAGTAGGTTAATTAAACTATTTTAATATACTACGTAAGGTATAAAAAAGAGGTTCTAATTATAAGTTAAGTAGTTTATAATAATTATAAATAAGGCCCCTTATTAGCCCTTATATAGCCTCGACTAGGTACTAAAATTAAATTAAACTTCTAATTTAATATTAACTTTTTCTTTTTTTATCGATTTAATTATTATTATTATTATTACGATTAGAGGTTTAATTCGACCTCGGGCCCGTTTACTAAGTTATCTTTTTTTATTTTATTTTTTTTACTCTTTTTATATAACTTACCTTTTTATTTATATTATTAGTCTTTTCTTATTAATAAATTACTCTAACTCTTTATTAAGGGCAATTTTTATAAAAGCGTTAGCAAGGTTATCATTTTTATTAATTTAATAAATCTTAAGGATTTTTTATTATTTATATAATTACCTAAGGGCTATAATATTTATTATTTATCTATTTATATAGTGGTTTTTTTCCGGCTTTATAGGCGCAAAAGATCGACCTTAACGGGATCACGCTTTTAAGGGAAATTATACGATATAGTATACTTTTTAACTATATAATACGCACAATATACCCTAAGTACGCGCTTAACGTAATATAGTAATTTCGATACGAAAACCGCTATATAATTCGGGATAAGTAAGCTACCCTATTATTTATTAATAATAAGCTAAGCGATATATTTACGTAACGGCGCTAGTTAGAAAGGTCGATAGTAAAGGTTAGCTATAAAGGTCAGAGGCGGCCCTTAACTATAGAGGTTTTAAACTTTAATAATAACATAGAGGTTTCTAGAGAAAGGGCTAAAAGGGCTAATATCTAGCTACTTAGAGCTTATAAAGATTCTTTTTATCCTTATTATTTCTAATATTACCTAAAGCTCTATTTAAACTAAATAAATCTACTAAATAAACTTATTAAATAAACCTATTAAATAAACTTATTAAACAAACCTATTAATATATAAACTACTACTCGTTAAGAACCTCCTAGTATATAGTCAGTAACTAGCGGGCTAGGACTTTTTAAAGATACCCCTTAATAGGTCCCCCCCTCTAGGGCTCGATAGATTAGGCCCCCTTAACGCCCTAGCTATCGTAGCTAATATAAGTATACTTAAAGAGTAGTATAGTGCCTTTTAATAGTGCGGAATATAGTTAAGTAATAGTACGAACGCTATAAATAACTAGGCTAGTACGGACGTTAAGATTTAGTATATCGACGCTAGCTTAAAAATTATACTCTATAGAGCTAGAAATCCCTCTAATATAAGCTATATTATTGTCGGATTAGAAGTCTAATTCGACCGCGGTATATAGTCGACTACGCAGGGGCCAATTAGGGGCCCTATTTACGATTATCGTAGCCAGCCCAACCTGCGGTTAGAACCTCCTTTTTATACTATACAAAAGTTTATATAGTTAATTAATCTCTTCGTTAACCCACGGTTCGAACTAGTTACCCTATAATAAGGAGACTAATACTAATTAGTAATTAAATTCTATTATTATAAATTAGTAAAATATCTCGTTATATAAAAGAGATAACTTTTTAATATCGTACGGGATAAGAGATTTATACTAATTAACTTTATAAAAATAGATAAAAAAGGAGGCGATTCTTAAATACTATACGGAATTAAGTAATCGTAGCCCTTTATTACTTATAAGAGGTTAATATTTACTATATTAAACTATATTAATTAATAAGACTACTTAAATAACTAACCTTTTACTATTACCTTAAGTAGCTTTTTTACTAAACAATTTTTCTATAGCTAGCCCGTAATTAGAAATTAACTAAATAATAAAAAGGACTACTAGAAAAATAATAATTACCTAACTATAATTAGGCTATAAAAAAGATTATAAAAAAAAAATATAAAATAGGGTACTAAGGAGCTATAAGAGGAAAATCTCTAAGGTATCTAACCCTATTAAGTACGAGTAATAAATAGTATTTTTAATAAATCCTTAAAGCCCGTAATTTTATAAAAAAAGGGGGGGGGGCTTAACTTTACTAACTATACTTAATAGCCTATATAGCTTCTCTACGAGCTACTTAGTATTTATATTTAACTATTTTTATAAAATACTACCCTAGAAGAGGTAGGTTAAGGAAAGAAGGTATTTAGAGGTTACGGAAAGTACGAGGCTTAGGAGGCTAGGAGTATATAAAATAGTAGAAATTAATAATTAATAAAGATCTTAAAACTAATTATTATATTTTCTTATAGTAATATAAACGTTTACCGCTATTATTAAAAAGGGGCTACTAAAACCTACCCTTTTATATTAAATAAAAAAGAGGTCTTAGTAAGTATAATAGCTAGTAATTTAAAAGGGTAATAATAATCGCTAGAAATAGTAGAAACGAGAGTAGTAATAAGACGGTAAGAGGAAGTGGGAATCTCTTAGACCTTAATAAATTCGTTAAGTAATAAAAACACGGGTTTATTATAACTAACGTATAAATTAAATATATCCTTATTAAAATTAAATACGCTAATAACCGCTAATATAGGCATAAGCTAGAGCACGACCTCTAGCGAGTTAAAGTAAAAAAAAAAAAAAAAACCCAATCCTAAATAGAATCCTAATCCTTTATAAATAAGTAAATATTAACCCGGATTATTAAGGGATATAGATATATAAGATCGCGGATTAGTTTAATAATAAGTAAATTAATATAGTATTAATTTATTTAACTAAGGTCTATAAAAAAAAGGGGCTATAGGAGTAACCCCTGTTCTATAAAATTATAAACGACCTTAGTTACTAGCTAGATAAATAGTTTATAAGTATAAGCCTAGGAATCGTAAAAGTAGTTAATAGATTCCTCTATAGGCAAGGGGTATTATTAATATAATTATAATCGTAAAAACTATATAAAATCCTAGTAATAATAATTATAAAAAAGGAATTTATACTATAAAACTAGGCATAAGTTAATAGGGCGTATAATCGCTTTAATAAATTTAAAAAAAGGGTAAATAACATAAATTTCCTCCCTATAATTACTAACGGCAATCTATTATTATAAAAAGATATATAGAAGTAAAATATAGTATTAAAAGTACGATAATTAATAATTCTACCTATTTCGATCTATAGCTCATTACTATTACTAATACGAAATTCGGCACTAATTAGCTAATAAAAAAAGAGGTAAACGACCTAGAGTTACTAATAATACGTAGTAACGTAAAGATCATATATAAATACTAAAAATCTAGTAATAAATACGAAGTAATTTATAAACCTTAAAAAGATCTTTTTAAAAAAGAAATTATACTCTAGAGAGAAGTATAAGGTTTTATAAAAAACCTTAATAATATTTTATAATTACTATAAAAAGGTTAGGATTAAAAAATACTAGTACTATTTAGTAATTAATATTATACTTATAAATAAAGCTTTTAATTATTATTACGAAGCGGTACGTAATCTTAATTAAAACGACTTTTTTAGTATTATTAATATAATCCGGAGCCGCTTCGAGACTTATAATAAGAATCTAGAGCTCCTATCCGAGCTATAGGTAATTTCTTTTATATTTATAACTAGGATAATAGAGGGTAAATTATAAATAGAGATCCTTAAAGAGCTTATTAATTAAATTAATAAGCTAATAAAAACCTAGCTAAATAAGGGAACTAATAAATAAAAAGTCGGATATTTCTATACTATAATCTAACGTATACTAGAGGTAAAAATAACCTTATACTAAGTACTTAAAAACTACGAAACGCTCTACTCGAGGCTAAGATCTAGTTTTAATATTAAAATAAAAATACTATACTAAACCTATCTCTAGGTATATAATAGCCCTTATTAATAATACTAGGTTAATTAAATATATAATAAAAAAGGGAAAGAAACTAAGTACGGTAATCGCTAGTAAAGAGGCCTAGATTTATTAAATAAATAAAGATTTAACTTATAAATAAAGTAATATAAAAAATAGTACTTTATTTATAAAAAAGATAAATATTAGTTAAGTAACTACTTAGAAAAAGAGCGTACTAAATCGTATGAATAATATAAAAAGTCGAGGGTAATAGATAGTAAAACTAACCCTTATTAATTTAACTAATTCTTTATTATATATAAAGGTAAATCCGGGGGCATAGAACCTAGCGAAAGTAGCTAGTTTAGCGTCTTAAAATATCCGTACCCTATAAGAGATTTAGAAAATAAAAAAGATCTTACTTCCTATACTAATAAATTAAATTATAATAAAGTTAATAATATTAACTACTCTTTTTTCGTACCGTTAGCCTCGAGAGAATATACGAGGCTAAATAAATAAAAAGTAATAAAAGCTTTTAATAAGTAAGCTTTTATTTATAGATAGTAAGGGAAGGTCCCTTAGATAATAAATATAGAGGTAGTTAAAAAAGCAAATTTAATAAGGCTAAAGTCTACTTTCTTAATACTTAAGGAGAAAACGCTACCTCTCTTAATATTTTAAAAAATAAAATAAAATACTAAGTAAATCTAAGGGTAACTAGAGGGATCCTTTTTATACTACTTAGATTACTTAAATACTAAGCTCGTATAGGCATTTTATATAAATAAAAAGTATAGCTTAAATAATTTCTAGGGGATTATTCTAAATACTAGGGCATCGTAATAGTTAATAAAAAAAAAAGGGTAATTCTAGGCGCTATAAAAGATCGCGCTAGTAATATTTAATACGTTAATAGCGGGTATTATAAAAATCAGCTTTGGCCTAGGTAAGGAAATCGTCGCACTAGGTATAGTAAAAGTAGAGACGTACTTCGGAATAATAACCTTTTATATTTTACTTATTAATACCCCATTTCTATTATATTTAAAAGATATAGATCGACTAGGTATTATCTTTAATAATATAAAGAACAGAATCTCTAGTAATAGGTACTTTAAGATAATCGAATAATAATAAGGGCACGCGTTTATAAGGCTTATTAATAATATAAAATTAATTAATTATTTAACGGAAAGTAAGCTTAGATAATTATACTAAAGATTTAGCTACCCGTCGGTTGTAAGGCTATATAACCTTCTAAAGTAATTAGATAATAATAATATTAAAATAAGGGCGCTAGAGTAATTAATAAAAGTATATTATTAATACTAAATAAATACGTAGGGCCCACGTAGGTTTAAATTTAAATTATATAATAAGCTTAACTTTAATTAAGAAATTATTATTAATATTTTCTACTTAAATAGTCGGCTAGTCTTATACGTAATTAACGTAACTATATCTTTTTAAGTAAGGTAATTCTTCTAGGATTTATAAGTAAAGATAGTATAGGTAGCTCTATAACAAAGCTAGATCAATATATACTAAGGACTACTAAATAGTATTAGAACCGACGCTAGTACTAGCTTTAAATTAATAGAATTTAAGGAGAATACGACGGCCTACGGTATATAGCTAAAAGTCGTACTTATTAAAGCGTACTATAGTATTAAAAAAGTAAAAAAGGCATACTAGTAACTAAAAAGGGTATTTAAAATTATTAAAAAAGAAAATTTAAATTCTATTAATAATAAATACCTCTAAATAGTACTTAAATACTATAATAATACTATAGGGCCTAATAGGCTTATACTAACGCTTCTCGTATTTAGAGCATATTTAAGAACGACCTTAGCCTCGCTACCGTCGCTAGATATAAACTAACGAGCCTAAATAATTAAAAATATAATACGGGTACTACGTAAAGTAAGTATAAAAAAGTAAGTTAACAAAGTAATTACTACGCACAATAGGCCCGATATAGGGGGTAATTTAAATATATTACTAAATTCGGATATACGAGTATAGTATAAAATTACTTAATAATAAGCTAGGCTATATAAATTAATCTCTATTAATAAGCGCTCTTACGTAGTTATAAAGGATTATAACTAACCCCTCGAGGTATTAATTATAGTAATAAGACTATATTATATAGATCTTAGTAAGGTAATTTCTAACTTATAAAAAAAAAAAGAGCTAGGGAAAACTAAATAACCTGCGATGAAGGTATAAAAAATCATCCTTAATAAAATCGTTATAGTAGTACTAATAAATAATAAAAAAAAGGAAATTACTAAAAGGGTACTAATACTATTAGCAAGACGTTATAAAAGACCACAATAGTAAGTACTAATATAATAATTTATTATTAATAATAAGGTAATTAATACTTTTTATATAATAAAAGAGAAAGCTAATTTCGAGCTAGTAGTTAAACTATATAAAAAAAGCGTAATTATAATTACTAAAAAGCTATATAAAGAATTAGATCTTATTAAAGTAAATACTCTTCGTAATTAAGAGGTTTATCGATTTATTTTTTATAACCTAGAGAAGTATATAAACCTTTGTATATTTAAATTATAAATAGTTCGTAAGATTAAAGGAAAAGGAATACCCTAGCTATACGAAAAGTCTAAATACGTAATTTAGGAGTACGGTAACGTTAAGAAGGCGACGCTACTTATATAATCGCTTATTATATAATACTATAACTAACGATTAATAATAGTACTAATAGTATTATTATAAAAAAAGGGGGACGAGATTTAGAGCCGTAATATTACTTAAGTATATACCTAATTAGCTATAGGGCTTATAAAGAGAATACTAGCCTATTTACTAAAAGAAATAGCTAATAAGTACTTAAAAAGTACGATTATTAAAGTACTTAAGCTACTATATAGGCTTATAAAATCGGGTACTTATTAGTAAGCTACTTACTACGACTTTTATATTAATTAATTATTAATAATTATATCTACGTATAACCCGTACTTATGAATTTCTAAGTACGAAGGCGACTAATTTAGGATCGTTAAAATATAAACCGATAATATATTAGGCCTATTTAATATTAACTTTATAAAAAAGGAGGATAAGGAGCTCTAAAAAGTAAGCTTCGTAATAAAACTAAAAGAAGTCTTTATAACAAACACCCTCCTAGTATTTAATAATAGGATTCTTATTATTAAAAAAGAAAACGTTATTTTTTAATAAAAGGGGCAGGGTAAGAAAATTAGCCTCGTTAATCCGAACGTAATTAATATTAAAAAGTAATATAAGGCTAAGCTCGTGCGAGGGGTATATATTATGAGTATATACTAGCCCGAAGTAACTTTTAACTATACTAAAGTAGCGTAGGCTATAGAACTAAACGAATAAAATATTAAAGTACTTAATAAGTAGTTTAAATAGTAATACTTAAATCTTAATTAAGGTCTCGTTTATTACCTAATTAACCTCGCGGCTAGTAAGCTCTACGTATTCGTAAATAGCTTATTTATAAATAACGAGGACCTTATTTTATAATTAAAGTATATTATTATTTTTATTAACGAGAGTATAGGTAAGAGTAAATTTATAATATATAGTAATATAATCTACTACTTATTAACTAAAAATAAATAAGTAATAAGAAGTATATTAGTATTAGAAGTCTATGGCATAGTTAACGGTATTAATCTTGCTTACGTAATTTTAATAATATTAAGAAAAATTACTAATTAACTTAGCCTTTTACTAATCCTAACGGTCGTTTATACGGATTCCTACTTACTATATAAATATCTTATTAAATTAAGAACTATAAAAAAAAAGAGGCTTATAATTAATATTATAACCCTTAGGTAATCGTATAAAAAACGTAAGATCCTCGAGATTTATTAGATTAATAACGACGATAACTTTGCTAACGCTTTTATAAAAGTAGTACTTAATAAGGGGTTAGAGTAATTCATAAGTAGTAAAAAAGTTAATATATAAATAGAAGGATAGGTTATATAAAAAGAATAAAAAAAAAGGAAAAAAGAAACGACCTAATAAACGGGCCCAAGGTCGAATTATACCTCTAATTATAATAATTAAATTAATAAAAAAAAGAGAAAGTTAGTATTAAATTAGAAGTCTAATTCGACTACGGCATATAGTCGACTACGCAGGGGCTAATTAGGGGCCTTATTTATAATTATTATAGCTAGCCTAACCTATGGTTAGAACCTCTTTTTTATACTACGCAGAAGTTTATATAGTTAATTAATCTCTTTGTTAACCCACGGTTCGAACCAGTTACCCTATAATAGGGAGACTAATAATTATAAATATAAAGGAATATATAAGGGGTCCCTTAACCCTTAATAAAAAGGAGTATATAATACGGGATCTAGCTACTTACGCGGGCTAGTACTAAGAGGTCTTATATACGTTAAAATAAGTATAGCTCGCCCTCTAGATAGCTAGAAGCGGCAGAAGGTCGGGAGTTTTAATTAGTAATTAGGTATAGAGCGTAATATACCTAGTTTTCCCTAATACGTAATATACGGTACGGCCCCGGCGGATTGCTCTATCGGGGGGATTTATTTATTTATATATTCTATTTTTACTAGCTACTCGGGCAGTTCCCAGTATTATTTACATAGTATTAATATACGGTATTAGTAAATACTTATACTATCTCGCTAAACTATTTTTTTTAGATTTTCTAACTTTTTAACTTTCCCTCCTATAAAGTTCATAACCACGGATTATTAACGGCATAATATTTATTATAAACGTTTTTTTTTTATAATACTTAGCTTAACGAGGTATTTATATAGTAAGTACGAATGAGTATAAATAATCGTTAAGATTATAAAAAAGTTAAGTCGATTTATAATTTTTCTAAGTATAATAAAGATTACGTAAGCAAGGTTAACTCTATTAACTATCCTATAAATTTTTAATATAAGTACGCTATATATAACTTATTTACTCTTTATTAATAAATAGTAAATAATATTACTTTAAATTATAAATTCGTCTTTATTAAGGTTCTCGCTAACGAGGATAATAATATATCTTAATTATAAAGTTAGGTCGTTATTATTTATAAATAACCTATTAATAAATATATAGAGCCTTATTAAAGTAATTTTAATAAGTTAATAAATAAGACCTCGGTTTCGGTTCTCTTATTATTATTATAATTATTAATTAAGAGCGTCGAAATTGCTCTCTATAAGCTCTATAGCTTATACTACTTTAGCATAATTAAAAATAGGCTCGGGTTAATAAATACTCGTAATATAGACCCCTTAAGTAAGTTTAACCCTATATTACTTTTTTTAATTAGGGGATTTTAGGTTAATGAGGGTAATCTTTTTACTTTATTTTTTTTATTAAAATACTATATTATCCCCCTTAATTATTAAAATCCCTTTATTAAATACTAATAAGGATTTTAATATAAGGATCTCTTTTAGCTTAGTTATAAATTTAGCTTTTTAAAGCTCCTTATCCTCTTTTTTTATAAACTTAATATTTAATAAACTTAGGGTATTATTTATTTATATTTTTATAATACTAAAGGGGTCGTTTATATATATAAAAATTAGGAAATAAAGATTATAAGTTAACGTAACTATCGATAGTTAATTAATATAAAAATCGTAATATAGTACTTATTAATAAGTACTAAACTCGGTAAGGCTATATAACGGCTTAAGTACTTCGATAATTATACTTTTTAAATACTTATTAATTATCTCTTTCGAAAAGTAAGTAAGGATCTTCTTTATAAGCCTAGTTACTAATTAAGTATATACTTATATAATATTATAACTCTAAATCTAGTATCCTTTTTACTATAGTACTATTATTAGTACTATTATAAAGCGCTAGTTATAGCGTTAAACCGTAAAAAACTAAATAAGTAGCGTCGCCTTTTTAAAGTTACCGTACCCTTGTATAACGTACCTCGATTTCTTATATAACTATAAAGTACCCTTCCCTTTTATTTCTCGAACTAACGTATATGATAAGCGAGTGGGCCAGACAAGCGAGTGGGCTACGTCCTTATCGTACCTTAAAAGTTACATTTTTAACTATTCATTAAAATTCGAATATAAGACTAAGTTTCTTAAAACTTTGTATACATAAATCGATAAAGCATATATAAATAAAAAAAATATTATTTATATTATTTATATGATATTTAACTAGATCTTAAACTCATGCCTTATCAAAGCCCCACTTTTCTAATCTAAGCTTTAATACTTGAATTAGATTTTTGGAAAAATATTTAATAAACTCTTTGAATAATAATAAAACTAAGTTTAGAACTATTTTTAATTTTTTTTAAAATTTGAATTTTTAATAAATAGTTAAAAAACCGACCTCTAAGGTGCAATAAGGACGTGGCCCACTCGCTTGTCTGGCCCACTCGCTTATTATATACGTTATACGTAATTTAAAAATACGTAAATTCGCGTATTTAACTAGATTATAAAAAATAAATTAATAAACCCCTTAATTATAAAGTATTTCTACTTTTGCTACGTCCGATCTTTTAAAAAGTCTCTTAGCTATCGTAATTATATTATCCTTTTATAGTTAGGTTATAAGTATAAAATCGGCCTTCTTTTTTATTATATAGAATATCTTAACCCTTTGGGGTCCGGTCCGCCTCATTGGGGGCTATCTTCGCCTTTACGGGCAAGCTAGTTTATTAGGGTTAATATCGAGTGTCTTTATTACGTACTTTAATAAAACTTTATAACTAACTATAGCTAGCCGTAGCCGTTACTAATTATTAATACTAACTAAACTTAAGATATTAATAACCCCGCTACTATAGTATATTAATTACTTTCTTAATAACCGAATATTACCCTTTATTTTTTCCTTTTATTTTATTTAATAATAATCTCTCCTTACTAATATTCCTATTTAATACGCTTACTTACGCTCTTTCTAAGCTCTTAATTATATTATTAAGTCTAGGCTTATTTATATTACTTTATTATATTAAAAGGGCGCTAATAAGGGTAATACTTATTATAATATATTTATCCGTTTTTTATAAATTAATATTATAAATATAATATTTATTAAAGCGGTCTTTCTATAGCTCGGGGTCCTCTAGTATAATACTTATAGGATCGAACTTCTAGTTATTAAGGAAGCCCTAAGGGTCGACGAGCTATTAGTAGCGTCTTAGTATTTTAATAAAGTGTGCTTAAGTAAGTAGACGGTTAGATAGTGATAGCGATAGCAATAGTACAATAGTAATAGATAGCAAGGGAAGCGTTTTCGACTTTAATAAAGGTAACGAGGTAATAAATGTATATGTGTGCGAGTTAAAGTTAAAATAAGGTCGGTATTATTCTTAATAATAGTAACGAGGGTATCTCCAATACTATACTATTATAAGCTATTATTACTTAGAAGGGTAGCTAACTTAGCTAGGTGCGCGGGCTTATAAAGTAGTAGCGTCGGGCGCTTAATATCGCTATTAATAATCCGTAGTTATAAACTTTATAAGAGAGAAAGTTAAAAAGTTAGAAAATTTAAAAAAATAGTTTAGTAAAATAGTATGAGTATTTACTAATATTATGTATTAATACTATGTAAATAATACTAAGAACCGCCCGAGTAGCTAGCAAAGGCAGAATATATAAATAAATAAATAAATAGAATATCTTAATTACCTTATTATTAATAATAAATTACCGCGTTAATACTTACTATTATAATCTTTTATAACGTCTTACTAATAGTATTAATATCTTCTTAGTACTTTCCTCTTCCTTATTATTTATTAATATTATTATAACGATTTTATTAAAAATAATTTCTTACTTATTATTAAGCTATTAAAATAGTTCCCCTAGCTCTTTTCCTTTTTATTAAGTCGAAATCTCCTGGTTAAAATCGGTATAATACGGTCGTACTACCGTAATTAATACTTTAAATAATTAGTCTCGATCTTTACTAATAATATATAGACGTTCCTTAACTAAGACTAATTTATATAGGCTTAATTAATATTTAGTAATTTCTCTCTCAACTCTAATATTTAAGTTTAATAATATATCGAAGTTAGGGTTAATATTTAGCTTATTACGGGTAATAATAGCTTTATTAATCTAGCGCTTCGTATTCGTCTCCCGAAGTACTTTTATCGCTTTATTAATTACCTAAGCTCGCTAAGCTACGTTAAGTAATAATAGCGAGGCTACTATTATCCTTAAGTATACTCTAAACATCCCTTTAGGGTCCGGTCCGCCTCATTAGGGACCATCTTCGCCTTTACGAGTAAGCTAGTTTATTAAGGTTAATATCGAGTATTTTTATTACGTACTTTAATAAAACTTTATAACTAACTATAGCTGGCCGTAGCCGTTACTAAGTAGTTATGAATACTAACTAAACTTAAAATACTAATAACCTTACTATTATAGTATATTAATCGCTTTTTTAATAACTAAATACTACCCCTTACTTTCTCCCCTTATCTTATTTAATAATAACCTCTCCTTATTAATATTTTTATTTAATACGCTTATCTACGCTCTTTTTAAGCTCTTAATTATATTATTAAGTCTATGCTTATTTATATTACTTTATTATATTAAAAAGGCGTTAATAAGGGCGACGCTTATTATAATATATCTATTTATTTTTTATAAGTTAATATAACGGATATAGTATTTATTAAAGCGGTCTTTTTATAACTCGGGGTCGTTTAGTATAATACTTATAAGATCGATTTTCTAGTTATTAAGGAAGCCCTAAGGGTCGACGAGCTATTAATAACGTCTTAGTATTTTAATTAAGTATACTTAAAATAGACGGTTAGATAGTAATAGTAATAATAATAGTATAATAATAATAAATAGTAAGATAAGCGTTTTTAACTTTAATAAAGGAAACGAAGTAATAAATATATATATATATATGAGTTAAAGTTAAAAGTATATATTAGTAAGGTCGGTATTATTCTTAATAATAGTAATAAGGGTATCTCTAATACTATACTATTATAAGCTATTATTCTTTAGAGAGGCTATAAACTTAACTAGGTATACGGGCTTATAAAGTAGTAGCGTTAGGCGCTTAATATCGCTATTAATAATCCGTAGTTATAAACTTTATAAGAGGGAAAGTTAAAGAGTTAGAAAATCTAAAAAAGATAGTTTAGTAAGATAGTATAAATATCTATTAATACTATATATTAATATTATATAAATAATACTAAGAACCGCCCGAGTAGTTAGTAAAGGTAGAATATATAAATAAATACTCTAAATATAAAAAGCGTTAAAACTAGCCCTTTTAAGCTTATAATATCGTTATAATACTTAAATACAGTCTATCGAGACAGTGGGAGTATCCATTGATACTGTGTATTAATACCGTGTAAATAATACCGAGAACCGCCCGAGCAGCCAGCAAAGGCAGAATAAAAAAAAAACAAAATACTTAAATACTATTTAAAAACACTCTTTATCTATAGTATTAAAGTACTTATTATAAATAATCTTAAACGCTCTTTTTAATTATTAATAAGCTCTTTTTACCTTATTAATACTATAATATACTTTAATAAGTACGATTTTTAATTATATACTATATAGTAATATTATTTCTAAACTCTACTAACTAAAAACTAATACTTATATCGGTCTTAATCCCGCTTAATAGCCGCTAGTATATATTAATTTACGCTCTCTTAAGGATTAACTAAATAGTCTTAATAAGTAGATCCCTTAGGAATTACCCTCTTTAAAATAATATAGCCTTATTAATAATATATAGTACTAAGTAATTATTTAAATAAAAAATATTAATAACGATCTCCTAGTTAAAATTAAGCTCGTTATATAATTTAAACTTAAATCTGCGCGGGCTCTAGGCGTTTATTTAATATTAATAATATATTCTCGTTAAGTATTCTAAAGCCCCTATTTTTACCTCGTTTTTAAATTACTTAAAGAGGCTATATAGCTTCGTAACTAATAAATATTTAAAGCGTTAGTATAATTACTTAAGCTCGCCCTCTATAAAACAATTAATAAATTTAATATCTAATTCGAGCTTTATAAATATATACCCCTATTACTTTTTAATAAGTATAAACTATTTATTATTAAATAGTCTATTCCTCGTATTATTAAATGCGATACTTAACTAGTTTATATCCCTTAAGTATAATAAAAATAGTATATTAATAAGTAAAATATAAATAAGTAAAATATAAAAAACTATCGTACTTAAATATATATTAACTTTTATTATACCTAGAGCATATATCTCTTTACTTAGGCTAAAGCTAATTTTCTTAATACTTATTATTAATATATTTAACATAACTAAGGATATTTTTTAAAGTATATAGAATTACCCCTTATTTCTAATTAACTATTATAATACCCCTATATCTAAAATAATTCCTTAAAAATATCTAGGCCGTATTGTTCGTTAGTATAGAATACTTATATAAGCTTAGCGTTTAAATAATTTAAGTAGTATAAAAAGGACCCCTCTAAGTACCCCTAGAATTACTTAGTACTATATTTCTCTTTAAGTATTAAGAGAGGTACTAATTTTTTATTAAATATTAAGAGAATAGAATTTAGTACTATTAAGTTCGTTTATTTATTTATATCCGTTATCTAAGGGACTATTTCTTATTATCTATATATAAAAGCCTACTTATTAAGAGGTTTTATTATTTTTTATTTATTTAGCCTCGTATATCTTCCTAAGGCTAACGGGGTAAAAAAAGAATAATTAATATTATTAATTTTATTATAGTCTAATTCGTTAGTATAGGGGGTAAGATCTTTTTTATTTTCCGAATTTCTTATCGTATATAGATACTCTAGGCTGCTAATTTAGTTACTAAGTTCTATACCTCCGCATCTACTTTTATATATAACGAGGAATTAATTAAATTAATAAGGGCTAGTTTTACTATTTACTACTCTCGTTTTTTTATATTATTCGTACGATTTAGTACGTTCTTCCTTAGAGTAATTACTTAATTAATAGCCGTCCTTTTTATATATCAAATACTTCCCCTTTCGTTATTTCTATCCCGAACCGGACTAGTAACTATTTAAAAAGTCTATTTTTTTAGCTTAATAACCGCCGTACTTAGCGTCTCTCCCCTTATTTCTATATATATAATTAACTTAGTATTATTAATAAAAGCCGTTATAAAACTATAAGTACGTTTAGTAGGGTATCCTAGCTTCGATATTAAAACTAAACCTTAGTTTTAAATAAAAAATCTCGTAATACTTAAATAGTTAATATAGAGTTACCCTCGCCTCTAGGATTCTTTATATAATATAAAAATATTTAATATTTTACTTATTTATCCTCTTATTTAGTTATATTTTTACTAGCTTATTAATACGATTAATAAGTTTTTTAAAGATCTCTAGCCTCGACTTTTCTTTTTATTATTCTAGTTATAAATCCGAATAATAATACCCTTAGCTCGAATAAGAACTTTAAATTCTTATCTTAGGTCTCGAAGCGACTTCGAATTACGTTAACTATATTAAGAAAATTAGTTCGATCGATAGTATATACTATTTAATAATAATAATCCGTAGCCTTATTAATTAGTACGACGTTAATTACTAAGTAATATTATTATTCTTAAATTCTAACTTTTTTATAATAGTTATAGAATATTATAAGGGTTTTTTATAGGACCTCGTACTTCTTTTTTAAATATAATTTCTCTTTAAAAAAGATCTTTATGAAATTAGTAAATTACTATATAATAATAACTATTAGGTCGGTCTCTTTACGTATTTCTTATAAGTTAAAGTAACTATATTAACCTTACGTAATCGATCTTATACCCCTTTAACTAATAGGGGTAGGCCGCGTATTAGTAACGTTATTAAGCTAGTAATTAAGATTAATAAAATCGTTAATAATTACTTTTTATAAATAGTCTCCGTAGTTCTTACTATAGCGAGTACTAATATATTACCGTTAGTAATTTTTAATAAAAACTCTAGTTAAGTTACTCTTTTACTAAAGTCGTCGTATTTAGATATTACTTAGTTAATTTAATTCTAATTTTAGGGCGTAAATTTATTAGTAATAACTATTATAGCGAGCGTTTCGTAAGCTTTTCATCCTATTATTTAGGCTAATAAAACGCCTTAATAATAAAGGAATTTAATAACCCTTTTTATAATATTCGGATTAGTACTAGCGAACTATTCGTTTTTTAATTACTAAGGTTATTAGCGATTTTATAAAATAGGGGTTACTCCTTAAGCCCCTTTTATATATATACTAAAAAGGTATAGAGTATAAGGGACTCTCGCGGTACGGTGCTTTAGAAGAACTACTAATACTTATAGAAATAATATAAAATACCTCTTTTAATTAAGTTAATACGGCCTTAATTAACGAAGTTATAACTAAGGAAAGAGGGTAGTATTAGCTAGATTAAAAAGGTAGAGTTCTTAATCATTTTATATTATTATATTTAAAAATAAATTATTAAAAAGGCTCTAGTTTGATCTTAAAAAAGTATATATATTTTTAAAATAAAAATCCGCACTACTAAGCTCTTTTTTTTAATCGGGGCCCTTTTTTTATATTTTCTTTTAATTAGCTCTTTTATAAATCCCTATACTTAATTAGTTTTAAAAAAGAACTACTAAAATTAATCGCCCTACCCTATTTTAATTATTCTCTAATTTTTCTTCCTTAATCCTTTATAAAAAGAAATTATTTTAAATTAGTCTTAATTACTATATATAATTAATTATATTAAGCCCTCTACTTATTCTTCTTTTTTATAATTACCTTTTTTACCTCTTTTATTTTTATTATTTTTTTTTACTAGCTTTACTTAGTTCTTATCCTATTTTTCTTTAATAATCTCTTAATCCTAACTTTTATTAGCCTAATTCTTTTTAACTTTTTTTATTAATAGTAATATCTAAGGAGTATAAGCTAGAGTTATATATATAGTTTTTATAATCGGATTATTATATTAATTAACTTATTATTCCCTCGTATTTTTATTAATATTAGCTTTATTTTTATATATATTATAATATTATAAAAAATTTTAATAAAACTTAACTAGCTCTCGATATTAATATTTATTATTTTTTTATATAGCTTAATTATACTTAGAGAGCGTACGCTTAATAGCCTCTTATTTTAACTAAACCTTTAGTATTTTAATTAGAGTTTTCGTAATAGGGCTATTCTTATCCCTAATTAAAGTATTTAAAAGACTACTTTTTTAATTACTTAGATTAGCTTTATTAAGAGCCGGGCTAAGGTATAATAATAACTTAAATAGTAATATATTTAATAAAAACTTTATAATTTAATAAGTCTTAGGGGTATTAATTAGGTATATAAGTTAATTATTAATAATAATATTTAGATACTAGTTAGTAGCCTTTATTAGTTTAATTACTTATAAAATCTAATTAAGGTCGCTATTTATTACGGATCCTCAGGTACTTTTTAGTATTTTTTAAGATTAAGATAATAAGGATAACTTTTTAAAAGTAGTAAGTTCTTACTTAAAGCTTTTAGCTATTTTATTTATTTTTTTAAAATATATAAGATTAATAAGAGTATAATAATCATAATTATATAAGTTATAAATTCTTAGATCCTAGTTAATAAATCTAAAGCTAAGTAAATAAGAACCGGACTTTTAAAGAGTTAGCGCCTTAGGGGCGTTAGTTATAGTATAGTTAAAGTTATTTAAGTTAGTATAGGGCTTATTTTTAAAGTCCTAATTATATATTACTTTTTTAAAGGACTTTTCTAAGGGAGGTCTTATTATATTAAAAAAATAATAACCGTTATATTAGAACTCGTAGCTAATTTATTAAATCTAAGTTATGTAAAGCTTATTATTAAATAATTTAAAGTATTTATAAGTTATTTAATACGTATTATAAGTTAGGTTAAGTTAGCTATATTAGACCGCGTTATAGAACTATTTAAATATATATAGACTATATTCTTATTTACCTAGCTATTATATTATAAGGACTATATAAGCGCTTATATTAATTAGTTATTAAATATAAAGAGGCGTATTAATTTAATTATAAAAAGCTTTTAGTACTTAAATATTATTAATAAATATCCTCTCTAAATACCTAAGAGCTTACTTTAAATCGTACTAATAAACTATATTATTTTACTAATTAATAATTATTTTTATAAAATAGCCCGGATCGTTAGTATAAAAAAAAAAGATTATTAAGTATACTAAAGTCCTAATTTTTTATATAATCTCTTAGGTTTAAAGGTTTAGAATAGGGGTCTTATTTAGTTTAAAAATACTCTCCTATCCCTCTTTAATTATAATTATATTACGTACTAAAGCGAGGTTTTATATTATAACCTCTATTATAAATCCGATTTCCTATTTTTAAATTTAGTTTTTATATAATAAGTATTTTTAAAAATTATAATAATTAGTTAAGATCTCTATTACTTTATAATAAGTCTAACTTATTTAAGTTTTCTAGTTTTTTAAACCTTTAAAAGCCTCGGGGCGTTAATTAAAAAAAGGAAGTACGTCCTTTATACTAAGCTAATTAGGAAAATCGAATTTACGAGGGGTTAGGATTATTTAGAAAAAACTAGTTCGTTTAAGTATTAGGTTTAGGTAATAGTTAATATATACTTTATATTAGTAATTCGTATTAAAATTAATAAATTAAGAGTTCTTAGTATTTATTATAGTCCTAGGGTTAGTCTTATTAAAAATAATATATATATTTAAATTCTACTTTCTTAGTTAGTATTTAATATTATTTTTAAGGTTTTTTATTATAATCGGGCCCTAAATTCGTACTATATTCTTTTTATTATTTAGTTTAGAAAGGGAAATAAGAAGTAAAAAGGCTATTATAAATAGCTAAGTTAGGATTTATATAATAAATTAAAAAATAAAAATTAGAAGAGGTTTAATTAGTAATAGTTATAAAAAAGTAGTTAAAGAAAGAAGAAAGAAAAGTTAAGTAACTAAGTAAAAAGCTACCCTTTTATACTAATTACGAGGGTAGCCTCTATTAATTAAAAAAAAAAGTACTATATTACGAATAATAAAAAGGCCCCGATCCTATAATTTACTCCTTTTTTTTTTTATATAGTAGCTATAATTTAGTGTCAATTAGCTAAGAGGCCTATAGTACTTTCCTTTTTAATACCCCGGGTTTAAGGAGGGGGGGGGGGGGGGTTATAAGCCCCTCCTTTTTTTTCCTTTTTTTTTTTTTTTTTTTTTCTTTAAAAAAAAATTTTTTATTTTTTTTTTATTTTTTTATTACTTTTTTTTTTAATACCCGGGTTTAGGGGGGGGGGGGGGTGTGTATATAAAGGCCCTCCTTTAATTCCTCTATTCTTTTTTATTTCTTCCTCTAAATAATAACTTCTTAATTATAATTATCCTTTTCTACTTAGTCTCTTTTTTTTTAATAATATAATCTATTTATTTATTATATTTAATACTTTAGTTATTAATAATACGTATTAAATTATTAAAACTACTTATTATAACGTCCGGCCTTAATAATATTCCTCCTCTGCTCTTAAAAAGATCTATTTTTAAAAAACTTAGAACTATAAGTTCTGAGAGGTTAGTAAAAAATAGATTATAATAAGCGCTATTCTATTTAATCTTTTTAATCCTTATCTTAATTTAACGTTCCTCCTTTTTAAATTTTTAAAATTATTAATTAGTTAACTCTTTTTAAATTAATTAAAGAACTTTATACTGAATTTTAAATCGTAAATCCTTAGGTTAATAAGTATACTAAAAAAGAAATAGCTTAGAAGTTTTACTAATTAATTACGAATTAGAACGTTGTTAAGAAGTATATTTATAATCCGGGTATTATAAGCGGATTATTTTTATAAAGTCGTTAGGTTTTTATTAATTATAATTACGTTAGTTATTTTAGCCTTCTATTTTAGTAATTAAATAAACGAACCCCTATTATTAATTCTTTACTTATCTAGGCTTATAGCGTTTAGAATACTATATTTTATAATTATTATACGTAGTCTTTTTAAAAACATATTAATTCTAATACTAAGGAGCTAATTAGAAAAATAGTCCCCTATTTTAAGTACGTTTCTTTTTTAAATTACTTTAATAATTAATATAATAATTATATATATTTGAAAAATAAAAAATACTATTTTAAGAAAAGTAATAATTAGTAGGCTATCGGTTAGTCTAGAGCTAATTTTAAATAAAGCTATTATTATTATTATATAATAAGTAGTAATAGGGTAGCGTTTCTAATCCTAACTAATATTAAGAGAGTTAAAACTTTAGTTTATATAATTTCTAACTAGATTAATATTACTAAGACTAAGGAGGATAAGTACGATTCCGTTCTTAAAAACGCCCCTCTAACGTACTTTATTAAAAACTATATATTCGTAATTTATAAAAGTTATTAATATATTAAAATAAAATAGGTAGAGTAGGAGGTTATATAGGCTAAGTTAAATACTAAACGGGCTTAATTAAATAGAGAACTAGGCTTAGATATTTAAAGAGAGGGGTAAGGTTTTTTAATATAATTATATAGTTAATAAATAAGGTCGTTAAGTTTTTAATTATAATAGTTAAAAAATAATTCTTCTCCTCTTATTATCCCCTTATATTTTTCTTTTAAATCTAGGTAAAGAGATAACTAAAGAATTAATAAGATTTAGTAATATTTTTATAAAATAATATTTAATAAATAAAAACTCGTAGCCTATACTAGGAATTAATAGTAATAAAAAGTAATTTACCCCTCTTGAGAGGCTTTTATTTATAATTAGGTTTATTTAGTAAGTAGTTAAGTATCCTCGTTCTTAAAGTTTATTATATTATTATTATAATTAAGAAGTAGAATCGTAGTATTAATTATATTATTTTATAAAAATAAAAAGTTAGCTAAGTTAAAAATAAAGTTATTATAAAAATTAGACTTATTAAGTAATAAATAGAGGCCTTCTGGAGACTTTAAGAACTTTTTAAATTAATTATTAATATAAGTAGCCCCTATAATTAGTTTATTAATAAGTATTTTTAGTTAATATAACGATCTATTTAGAGTAGCTAAGTAAATATAAAAAGGTCCTTATTAATAATAATTAAGTTTTTTAAAAATTAATATATTAATTTTTTATTAAATATTAAAAATAAGAACTAGATCGCTAGTTTATAACTTTATTAATTAAAAAGAGTACGAGGAGTTAAACTAGTCGCGGGTTTAGGCTTAGTATTAAGTAACTTTATTAGTTATAGTTTCTTAGTTATTTATTAAAAAAATAAAAGCTCGTAATTAAGCTTAAACTTCTTAATTTATTATATATATATTCTCTTAATTAAGTACTCTTTAAGTTACTATTCTTTTTTTAATTAGGGTCGTTATATAACGATTATAAATAAAATAAAATGGTATATAACCTAATAATACTCTAATAATTATCCTATTTATAAAAAGGGCTATAGTAAGTATAAGTTTAATATCTTTCTTTTCTTAATTTAATTTAATACGAAGTATATATATAACAAGTTAGTAACCTTTTTTAAAAAGCCTATTAGCGCGAGGGTTATAAGCTAATATAACCTTTTACTAAGTACTATATTATTAATTAAGCTATGTTATAGCGCTTATATTCTCTTGTCCCCCGTTAATAATTAAAATACTATAGATCCTATAATAATAAATAATATCTTTTTAGATAAACTTCGTAATATTCTTTAATATAGCGTTTATTATAATCCGTATTTTTAAATATTTTATAAACTTATAACGCGCTTTAACGACTTTTTATTTACTTATATACTAAATATTTAAATAGACTTTAGAAAAAGGTTCGTAAATTAGAACCGTAGATATATAGGGGTTATTAAAGTATCGTAATCTAGCTTTTTAATAAGCTTTATAAATTATAATTAGCTCCCGGGTTTAAGTATATATTCTTAATTAATAATATCGTTTTATAAAATAAAAATATATAGCCTCTTGTTCCTTATACCCGGACTTATTATATACTTTGTTAATTAGGTTTACTTAGTAATACTTATTATTAATTACTTAAATAAGTTAGGGACGAGTTTTCGTCCCCTATTAAAATAGAAGTTTATTTTATATAATAAATTATATTACTATTTACTTAAAATATCTTAATTAATTAAAGGGTATACTAGCTAGCTTTTTTAGAATAAAAAAGAAATAAGTAATTTATTTTAAAAAATTTAATTATTACTTATTTAGTACTAGTATATTAGTTAGAATATTTATTTTTTATATCTAATTAATAGTAGTATTACTATAACTATATATTATAATAAAAAAGTTCTTTATAACTCGTATTCATAGGACTCGTATATTAATAAAGTCCTTAATATTTTTATTAAGCTCTACCTTAACTAAGTTAGATTAGCTAAGGGGCTTTTTTAAAAAGCTATCCGCCGTAGTATTTTTTTTTTTATTAATATACTTAATTTTAAAATTAAAAAGTCTAATCTAAGAGAACTAGCGTATTATTATTACTAATAGTAAGTTATTTACTATATTATTAATTTAAATAACTAGGACTTAGGCATTAGTTTTAATAAGAAGTTAATCTTAAATAAATAATTACGAAAACGCTTTAAGCTTATTAAAATACCTCGTATTTTAAGCTTTTTAAAATTATAATTAAGCTCTAGCCTGCGTTATATCCCGCTCTTATATTAGGTAATAATACGCTTATTATTAATAATCTAACTAAGTATACTACCCTATTTTTTAATACTAGTGTCCGTTATAAAAATAATCCGTCTAGCCTTAGTACTATAGTTTAATAAAACTAGAATAGGGGCTATAATAATTACCTTTTTAAGCATCTTTATAACCTCGATTTATAGCGCTCCCTATTTAAAGGATTAATTCTTACTAAGTAGGGAATATAACGGGGCTATTATAAAAAAGAATTACTTAATTTAGTAATAATAAAAAGTAATAATACTAAAAAACGATCTAATTTTTAAAACGTTCGAGTATTTTATTTATTTAAGGATCTTAAGGACTTTAGCTTAATTAAGCTATTTCTTTTTTATATTATAAAAATAATTTATAATAACTATAAATAGTTAGCATTATTATAATTTCGCTCCGGAGATAGTATAACTAACTAGCTCGATATTAACTAAGACTTAATTAATATTCTAGAGGTATTTATAAATAAATCGCTAGATCCTAGGATAGTTAGTTAGGTACTTATTATTATAATAAAATCGTAGGCTTTTAAGTATAATATTATTAATAAAAGCGCTATAGTATTTCGGAATTAAGTCGTACAGAATACGGATTATAATTCGATAAAATTAGGCTACTAAATTTATTACTCTTATTAAGAGGATTTAGTATTTATATAGCTTAAGTAAAATTAAAAAAGTTATTAAATTATAGCTCTTTTTATTTAAAAAGATCTAATTATAATTAAAAAAGAAATTTAAAAAGGAAATAAGCTAATTTATAATAAATTTTTTTAAGAACTTATTAATATTAAGTAGTTACTAAGTATTTCAAAAGATAACGACGTTAACCTTAGTTATTAAGTTAATTAGCTAAAGACTACTATCCTTTTTTATTATTAAGAACTAAGGGTTTTAATATATAGTATAGCTTTTTTTAATAATACTTTAAGTAATATGTTTTTAGATTATTTTAAAGGCTTTTAATAATAGAGCTTTTAAAATCGAGATACTCTTTACTTATTAGGCCTTATAGAGTATAGTCTTAATTAATTATAATAATATAACTATAAGGTCGAGACGGTCGTATTTAAAAAAGTCCTATACTAGTACTTTTTTTTAATTCAAGAATATCTACTTAAGGAGATTTTATTTATAAAATAAGAAATAGCTATAATCCTTAAGGATAGTTTAGAGTTAGTTATTTATTAATTTAGAGCTTAGTTTTATGTTTAAAAACTTAAGTATAATAATATTTTTATAAGGGTCCGATTAGTTTTATAACTTATTTTTAACTTTTTTAAGTTTTTTAAGCTTTTAATAAGGATCGCTATTAAGTATTAATTTATTAGAGAGCGTATTATTAACTAGCTAGACCTTTTAGTTTTTTTTTTATATATTATATTAGCTTTAATAATATAAAGAATCTTATAAAAGGCTTTTTTAACTATCTCGTACTATTTTAACGCTTTTTATCCTAGCTTTATAATTCGTTATTTAATATATAACTCTTTTTATTAAGAAATAAGTATTCTTATTAAAAAACGTAAATCGTTTTAATTAACTAATCTATTTAGTCTATCTCTAGCCTTATCCCGAGTAGTTACTATTACTTTCTTAATTTATATAATTTAAAACTAGATTATATAAAGTATAATTATAGTTATAATTTAATTAGCTTTGTTTTAGTTTAAGACCGCTATAATATACTCGTTTTTTTTTAGTCTAGATTTTAAATAAAAGTTATTAAAACTAGTAGTATTCTTAGTTATATTATTAATATTTAGTTTTCTAATTTAAAAACTTCTTTTATATACTACTTAAACTAAGGTAAGATATTCTTTATATTTTAAAAACCGTTCGTTTTAATTATCCTTACGGGGATCCTTAGCCTTACGTCTTTAATATAAATTAAAATAGTAATTATTAATTTATTATATTTAAAACATAGCTTAGTATCTTATATAAATAAAAAACTTAGTAATAATAAATTAGAAGTCTCCCGCTTATCTTTAATAAAAAAATAAATAGTTATTTTAAACTTATTAATCTATACGTCCATAAAATAGAAACTATTAAAAGTTATCTAGCTAGTTAAATCGTATTTAAATATTTATATTTAAAGCTTTATTATTATATAAGAAATACTAGCTTTTTTAATATTTTATTTTAAAAAAATATTAACCTATACTTTAGTATTTAGGATAATAATGATTATCGAACCCTTATTATCCTAATTTATACTAAATATTCAGACTTTTAATTATAAATAAGTATTTAAAATTATAAAAGTTAAGAGCTTAGAAGTTAAGTTAGCGTTTTTAATTTTATTAATCTTAGTTATATAGCTCGGCTTTAGAAAGAGGTTCTTATTATACTTATTAAAAAGATTTTTAATATTTTTTTATTATTACCCGTTTTTTATTAAATTAGCTAAGGACTTTAGAGTTTTTAATAAGATTTTATTAGTATTAAAATACTCTTAATTACGTATTAAAATTATTATTATTATAATATATTTTAATATAATTTTTTATAAGAGATTTATAAAAAGCGAGATTAAGGCCTCGAACCTCTTTTTTATTAGCTTTTTAATCTCGACCCTAAGGTTAAAGTTATAAGTTTAATTTATAGTTATTATTTTTTAAGTTTTATAAAAAAGAGGTTCTTAAGTTCTTTAAATACTAATATTAAGGGTACTAATTAGGACTTTAATAAGCTAGGGCTTAAAAATAAATATAGAAGTTACGTTTTTTATTATTTTAAAAATCTCGTTATTATTATTAATTTTTATAATTTTTTTTTAATTAGAAAAAGAAACCGTCTTTTCTTTAAGTAATAAAAATTAGCTTAGGCTATCGATTTTATATATTTTTTTAAAATATAGTTTAGTTACTAAGATACGGTTCTTAAGTAGTTTTTTTTTACGAACGGTATAAACGTTTACTTAGTTATAATAACTTAAATTAGGTCGTACTATATAAACGTATTTAACTATACTTATAGGATTAGCTAAGGGAAATATAAGTATAGTTTACTAAGGTAGTCCGATTTAATAATCTAGAATTTACTTAGCTAAAAGCTTAGTATCTTCCTTAATTAATATATTTATTATATAAAAAAGAAGGGTAACGTAATTAGCGATCGCACGCTTTTTTCTATTTTTAATTATAATAAAGGGGATATTCTTTATAAGCTTATAACTATTACGCTTTCTATAGTACTAAGCTCCCTAAGTTAAAATAATAAAATAAGCGTCCTTATTAAGAGTATACTAATTATAATTCTTAATAATTTAATAGTATTAACTTTAGTAGTACTAGTAGCGATCTCTAGGTCTTATAATTAAAGGCCGATTAAGACGCGTAGTATTTATATTAAATATATAAGTAGGACCTTAAGAATAAATACTATTTTAATAAATCTTTAGCTTATTTATTTCGTTAACTAAGTTAGAATTAGTAATATTATTAATAACCGCTTAAGTAACCTAGACCTCTATTATTAACTAGTAATATTATTAATAGTTCGGATATTAGTACTAAGTATTATTATATATTTAAAGAATAGGAGGTTATAGTAAGGTTTTAGGTTAATTTTAATTATTTATAAAGAGTAAGTTATATTCCTTTTTATATATAATTACGTTAAGAAGTCCTATTTTAAACTTTATATACTTCGTTAATTTAATAAAGCCGTTTAAAATAACCCCGACTTTTTTTATTACTTTCTTTATAATATTAGTATAGAACTACTTATATATAGCCTTAATTAAGCTCTAATTAGTTATAATATAAAGGTCTTATTATTTAATAAGAGTAATTATATTATTAATCTTAGTAAATAGTACTTAAGTAGAGTTTAAGTTAGAAAACGAAATAAGTAGTTTTTTAATAACTCTTTTAATCTACTCTTTTTTATTTAAAAAGTAGTTAGTATCCTATTTTTTATACTTTTTTAAAAAAAAATCCTTAGCTTAGGCCTAGAGTAGTCCTCTAATTACGTCCTTAACTAGAGTTTAATAATCTCTTTTTATAATATATATAATAAGTTTATTTTTAAATCGGTCCGGGACCTTATTAATCTCGTACTAATCTTCGAACTTCTTTAAAAAATTTATAATATTATCGTTTTTAAAGACTATAGTCCCCTCTTAATTAAGAAATAGTATTTTATAAAAACTTATATTTTTTATTAAATTAGGCTAAGGAATTATAAGGCCCTTAGTTTAAGGTGCGATTATTTAAATCTAAGTAGTAATAGTACTTAAGAGGGTATTAATTAAAGTATTTATCCTAACCTAAGCCGTAACTAGCTTTTTTTAATTAAATTAGTAAGTAAATTTATTAAAAAGAGTAGCTTTTTTATTATTAAATAACTCTATAGCTTATAAGTCTTAATAAACTATAAAAGCTAGTTTAATAAATAGTTTATTTAAAATAAAAAGGTTAGGTTTATATAATTAGACGTCTTAAGGGGTACTAATAGTAATAAAAGTAATATATTAATTATTTATATTTATAGTCCGAGGTTATTAAAAGTATAGTTTATTAATTTTATTTATAATCTTAATAGTTTTATATTAATTTATTTACTCTAAATAGAGTTTAAAAAGACAGGAGAGGAGCCGTCCTAATAGTTAAAACGTAGTTATTATCCTAATTAGCGTAATTTAGGCTATTTTTTTTAGTCTTTACTAAGTATATAACTAGAGTTTTAATCGGACATCGTATTAGGCCTACGGTAATACTAATTAAAATTATTAATAAGTTTAGTTAAAAGCTAGTTTTATAAACGCCCTTAGTCTAACGTATTTATATTTCTAAATAGGTTTATTATTAAGTCTCTAAGCTATATTAATTAATAAAGAATAATTTAATTAAATAACTAATTATACTTATTAAGGTATTTTATTAGTTCTAATCCTAATTCGTCGTTCGTCTTATTATACTATCGTAATATTTATATTTAGGCCCGATCTAGTCTTAAGTATCCGTGTTTTTCTTTATTTATTTATTTTATTCGCTTATCGAGGTCTATTATATCCCCCTTTTATTAAATAAAAAGCCCTTTCTTATACGTCTTTATCTTTACGTTTTAATTATTTAGTTACTTTTTTTTTAAATTAGAGTCCTATTACTCGTATTTATTTTAATTATTACGCCGCTTTTTTTAATTAATTTATTTAAAGTATTTCCGATCGAGTCGGGCTTTTTTTTACTTATTTTTTTATTTAAAAAAAGAAGGGATTTTTAAAAAAGGAAATTATTAAAAAGGTATAAAGTATAAGGGACTCTCGCGGTACAGTACTTTAAAAGAACTACTAATATTTATAAAAGTAATATAAAATACTTTTTTGAATTAGGTTAATACGGCCTTAATTAATAAAGTTATAACTAAGGGAAGAGGGTAATATTAGCTAGATTAAAAAAGTAAAGTTCTTAATTATTTTATATTATTACGTTTAAAAATAAATTCTTAAAAAAGCTCTAGTTCGATCTTAAAAAAGTATATATATTCTTAAAGTAAAAATCCGCACTACTAAGCTCTTTTTTTTAATTAGGGCCCTTTTTTATATATTTTTTTTTAATTAGCTCTCCTATAGATCCCTATACTTAATTAGCTTTAAAAAAGAATTACTAGGACTAATCGCCCTACCCTATTCTAATACTTTTATAAAATATACTAATACTATATCGATCTACTTATTATTAAGGTTATTAGAATTTTTATATACCTATTTCTTTTAGTATTCTAACTTAATTTTTATTTAATTATATAATATAAAAATCCCTCCTTTTTAATTATATATTAACTCGTTCCTCGTTATTCTTTAACTCGTACTTTAATTTATAATAATTAGCGTATTTAATTTTAAAAAAGTCGTTTTGAAGCTACTTACTAGCCTTAGTAATAGCGTACTATTATTAGTTACTAGACTTATTAAGGTCTAGGACCTTCCCACTTTTTTATATTTCTTCGTACCGAGCTTTATTACTATTTACTCTTAGTCTTCTTAGTTAAATACTATTTTAATAGTCTTTTTCTAGTTCTCTAACTAATTAATATTAAAAATACATTTATAAAGAACTTAATAACGTTTTAATTACGTAGTATTTCTTTTTAAATTAAAACCCGAGAGGTATATACGTTTATTAAATAAATTATTACTAATTAATAGTTTACTTCTTATGTTTTTAAAAATAATAATTTATATTAGGAGTTAGTAATATATAAAAGAGCTTCTTAACGGTCCTCTAAAGGGTTCTTTTTTTATTATAATAATTATAATTTTAATAAAAAGCTATAAGAAGATCTTTTTAAAAATAATAGCCTCCTCGTTAAGCTAACCTCTAGTACTTATAATACTTATAACTCGTAAATTACGGCTATTATAATTACTAAATCTCCTCCTTTTTTATTATACTATCCCTTATATTATATTGTTAAGTAATACGCGGGGGGTAACTAAAAGAAATATAAAGAGATCGTTTATATTATAGGCCTCGAGGTCGTATTTATAAAATTCTTATAATAGTAAATTCTTTTATACGCCGTAAATCCCTTAGTTTTATAGTTCTTATACTTCTTATTATACTTACTAAGAACGCTATATTTAAAAATCCTTTTCCTTAATCGCGCGGTACCCTTTTATACTATACTTTTTAAACTCGTTCGTCGTGCTAATTAATTAGGTAAGTAGTTATATAAATAGTTCTTTTTACTAATTAATTAATTAATTATCTAATCGCGGGCTAGCTATAAAAAAGTTAATTAATAAAAAAAGATTAGCTAAGGTTAATAATAATAGTTTAGTTACTTTAATATTTCTATTAATTATTAGGGGTTATTTTAATATAATAAACGTTGGCCTTTTATAAGTAATTAAGGGCTATAATTCCTCTATTTTGTTCTATTATAAAGATTCCGTATTTTATTACCTACTTTTTATAAAATTAAGTAGTATAATTCTTTTATTACGTTCTATTTAAAAAGGTCGTCTTTTTTATATAAAATACTTTACTAATTTATAATAATAAAAATTAATTACTAATTAGTATTAGTATTATTATTATAAGGATAATAATTAATTAGTTCAAATAGTAGGTTAATAAAGTAGGTTAATTAAATTATTCTAATATACTACGTAAGGTATAAAAAGGAGGTTCTAACCGTAAGTTAGGTAGTCTGTAATAATCGTAAATAGGGCCCCTCATTGGCCCCTGCGTAGCCTCGGCCGGATGCCGAGGTCGAATTGGACTTCTAATCCGACACGTCAATGTGGGGTGGGATGCCTTCTCCAGAGCCAAAACTCTCCAGGGATTCTCTCTGCCCTTCATTTTGTTCTGGAAGATAGACTGCATGTGGTCTGCAACATATCTTGGGAATATTGTTGCTGGCGGTTCGCCAGAGGAAAGCCTTGTTATGTTGATAGATCAGGAACTTGATCTGCAGGTGCCCCTCCAGGTGGTGACTAAAGCCGCTATAACGGAGGTCATCCAGGAGGCTGGTGACTATCGGGAAGTCGCGGCCATTGCTCCTTACGAGCACGCCCGGGTAGAAGATGTCAACGAGGACATTCTTCTTGCTGTTTCTGTCCTTGTAGCCCAGCGTCACACGGGCGGACTCGGTGCCACCGTCAGTGGCGAGTTTTTGAAGTAGCTATCTTAGCTTCAGATAATCCTAAATTGGGATGGAAGAGGATACCGATCCCAGCTTCAATCTGCGGAACATTGGACCAGTTCTGACAGGCCCAGGATAGACGCCTGACTGAATAGGGAGACCGATAATGGCCATGATTTATCAGATCGACAACAAACAGATGATAGTCGACAAAGCCTGGGACCCTCCTGAGAAGGCAGACAAAGGCGTTGCCGCGTTGGTAATAGAGAAAGGGCGAATTTCGGCGTCGTCTATAGGCTACGTTAATAGAAGGAACTACTGCATCACAGGAAGAGAAATTGAAGGCCTCAGAAGACTTTCTCAGAAGAAACAAAGAGCCTCTCTTCGGCAAAAATCAAGGGTTTACAGTCCCCTCTTATTGGTGACGGTTTCAGTTTGTTTAGAAAGTTGCAAAGAACGTGATACAAAGCTAGGAAGGTCAAAGAGAGGAAAAGTAGAAACCCTCTTCAGACGCTTTCTTTTAGATAGGAAGTCTCCGTTGAATTTGGCACACGTCACCAAGGGAGCACTCGGAAGATAGCAAGACGAGGGCATTTGACGTCAAGGGCTTGCGACTATGTATTTGTAACCGGTGAAGTCTTCGAAAAATAGTAAAAAAGGGGAATATATCCACTCATATTAATTTCACTCTCATATTTAGTACAATATAACATAGCAAGGGATCTTAGTGAAATATCTAGGGTAATTCGAAGTGGTTAAATTGAGTGTGTTAAACCAAACGTCCATTAGACATAAGTCGGAACACCCCCATTCGGCTACCCTATTAAAAGTAGGTCTAGGAACATCGCCACTAACTATAGTTAATGAATTAACTACTTTCTATTACTACTATAATATAGCTACTATCCTCACTAAGTAATTCGGCCTCTATAATTCGACTAGAACTAATTAAACGCTCGTTAGCGTCTTCCTAAGCCCTCTTTATATCCCTAATATTAGTAAACTTAGTATTTAGGTCTATTTAAATACTCTTCTTTTTCTTAAGAGCTATATACTTAACTCTAGCTTTTAGAACTCGAACCTACTATTAAAACAAAGTTAATAAAAAGGACTTCTTATTAAAAGCTTTTTTAACCTTATAATTATTATTATTATTATAGGGATAGTGGTCGATTAGTTCGAACTATAAGTTAACAAAGTAGGTTAATTAAACTATTCTAATATACTGCGTGAGGTATAAAAAAAGGAGGTTCTAACCGTAAGTTAGGTAGTTTATAATAATTATAAATAAGGCCCCTTATTAGCCCTTGCGTAGCCTTGGCCGTATGCCGAGGTTAAATTAGACTTTTAATTTAATGCTAACTTTCTTTTTTTTTATTAATCTAATTATTATTATTATTATTATTACGATTAGAGGTTTAATTTAACCTCGGACCCGTTTATTAGGTCGTCTTTTTTACCCCTTTTTCTATTTTTTTTATATAACTTATTTTTATATTCGTACTATTACCCTTTTTTTGCTAACGAATTATTCTAACCCCTTATTAAATACTGTTTTTATAAAAGCGTTAGCGAGGTTATTATTACTATTAATCTAACGGATTTTAAAGATCTCTCGTCGTTCGTATAACTACTTAAGGGCTATAATATTTATTATAAGCTATTTCTTTTATAGTACTTAGCTTAACGAGGTACTCGTATAGCGAGTACGAATTAGTATAGATAATCGTAAAGATCGTAAGAAACTTAAGTTAATTTATAATCTTTTTAAATATAATTAAAATTACGTAAGTAAAATTAATATTATTAACTATACTATAAATTTTAAATACGAGTACGTGATATATAACTCGTTTACTTTTTATTAATAAATAGTAAATAATATTACTTTAAATCGTAAAGTTATCTATATTAAGGTTCTTATTATTTAGGATAATAATATATTCTAATTATAAAATTAAGTCGTTATTATTTATAAATAACTTATTAATAAATACGTAGAGCCTCGCTAAAATAAGCTTAATAAGCTAGTAAACGAGACCCCGGTTGCGGTTCTTTTATTACTATTATAATTATTAATTAAGAGTATTAAAATCGTTCTTTATAAGTTTTATAGCCTATGCGGCTTTAATATAGTTAAAAATAACCTCGGGTTAATAAATACTCGTAATATAGGCCCGTTAAGTAAGCTTATTTTTATATTATTCTTTATAATTAAGTAATTTTAGGTTAATAAGAGTAATTTTCTTACCTTACCTTTTTTATTAAAATATTATATTACCTCTTTTAATTATTAAAATCCTTTTATTAAATACTAATAGGGACTTTAGTATAAGGATCTCTTTTAGTCTAGCTATAAATTTAGCTTTATAGAGCTCTTTATTCTCTTTTTTTATAAACTCGATATTTAATAAACCTAGAGTATTATCTATTTATATCTTTATAATACTAAAGGGGTCGTTTACGTACGTAGAAATTAAGAAGTTTGGATTATATATTAGTATAACTATTAATAATTAGTTAATATAGAAGTTATAGTATATTATTTATTAATAAGTACCCGATTTTACGAGGCTATTAGTAGCTTAAGTACTTTAATAATCGTGCTTTCTAAGTATTTGTTAATTATCTTTTTTAAGAAGTAAGTAAGGATCTTTTTTATAAGCCTAATTACTAATTAAATATACGCTTACGTAATATTATAACTTTAGATCTAGTACCTTTTTTATTATAATAATATTATTAATACTATTATAAGGCGCTAGTTATAGCGTTAAACTATAAGTAACTAAGTAAGTAGCGTTATTTTTTTAATATTATTATACTTTTATATAACGTACTTCGATTTTTTATATAGCTATAGGGTACCCTTTTTTTTATTTCTTAAACTATATACGATTTAAAAATATATAAATTTATATATTTAATTAGATTATAAAGAATAAATTAATAAACCCCTCGATTACGAAGTATCTCTACTTTTACTAGGTCTAATCTCTCGAAAAGTCTCTTAGTTATTATAATTATACCCTCTTTTTATAGTTAGGTTACGAGTGCGAAATTAGCCTTCTTTTTTACTATATAGAATGTGTTAATTATAACGTTATTAATAATAAATTATTATATTAGTGCCCTTTACTTAGGTCTTTTTATACGTCTTAGTAATATAGGTATTATCCCTTTCTTACTATTATCGTTTATTTATTTTATTATAATAATTTTATTAAGGATAATTTTTCGCTCCTCTTTAGGCTACTAAGGGGATTCGCTTAGCTTTTTCTTTTATTAAGCTAATATTCTTTTACTAAAATCGGTATAGTACGGTTATATTACTATAATTAATATTTTTAGTAATTAGTCTCGATCTTTAGTAACGATATATAAATATTTATTAACCGAGATTAATTTATATAGGCCTAACTACTATTTAATAGTTTCTTTTTATACCCTAATATCCGAATTTAATAATATATCGAGGTTAGGGTTTATATTTAGCTTATTATGGGCGGCTACTATTTTATTAACCCGCTTTTTTATATTTATTTTATAAAATACTTTTATTATTTTATTAATTACTTAAGCTCGCTAGGCTACGTTTAGTAATAATAGCGAGGCTATTGTCGTCCTTAAGTATATTCTAAATATAAAAAGCGTTAGAACTAGCCCTTTTAGGCCCTTAGTATTATTATAGTACTTAAAGGCTATTTAAAGATACTCTTTATTTATAGTATCGGGGTACTCGTTATAAATAATGTTAAACGCTTTTTTCTTACTATTAATAAGCTTTTTTTATTTTATTTATATTATAATATACCTTAATAAGTACGAGTTTTAGCTAAATACTATACGTAATAATATTATTTTTAAACTTTACTAATTTAAAGTTTGTACTTATATAGTGGTTTTTTTCTAGCTTTATAAGTACAAAAGATCGACCTTAACGGGATTACGTTTTTAAAAAAAAATTATATAATACGGTACACTTTTTAACTATATAATACACGTAATATACCCTAAGTACGCGCTCAATATAATATAGTAATTTTAATACGAAAACCGCTATATAATTTGGGATAAGTAAGCTACCCTTTACGTAGTAGTACCGGCTAAAAAGGTTAATAGTAGAGGTCGGCCGTAATAATTAGCTATAATAATCGGTTATAATAGTTAGAGGCGGCCCTTAACCATAGAGGTTCTAAACTTTAATAGTAATATAGAGGTTTTTTAAAAAAGGGCTAAAAGGGCTAATATTTAGTTACTTTTCGTACTAGAGCTCGTAAAAATTCTTTTTATCCTCATCGCTTTTAATATTACTTAAAGCTCTATTTAAACTAAATAAATTTACTAAATAAGCTTATTAAATAAACTTATTAAACGTACTTATTAATATATAAATTACTACTTATTAAGAACCTACTTTTTTAGTATATAGTTAGTAACTAGCGGGCTAGGACTTTTTAAAAATACCCCTCGATAGGTCCCTCCCTCTAGGGCTTAATAGATTCTTAGGCCCCCTCGACGCCCTAGCTATCGTAACTAACGTAAATACGCTTAAAGAGTAATATAGTACTTTTTAATAGTACGGAATCTAATTAAGTAATAATATAAATATTATAAATAGCTAGGCTAATACGGATATTAAGATTTAGTATATTAATACTAGTTTAGAAATTATATTTTATAAAGCTAAAAGTCCCTCTAATACGGGCTATATTATAAAAATAAAAAAATATATAAGGGGTCCTCTAATTTATAATAAAAAGGAGTATATAATACGGGATCTAGCCGCTTACGTAGGCTAGTACTAGGAGGTTTTATATATATTAAAGTAGGTATAGCTCGCCCTTTAAACGGCTAAAAGCGGCGGAAGGTCGGGAGCTACTTTTAATAAAAGTGAGATAACGGTCGAGTTAGTTAACTACTATTTTAATTAGTAACTAAGTATAAAGCGCAATATACCCAGTTTTCCTTAATACGTAATACACGGTACGGCCCCGGTAGATTACTCCGTTGGGGGGGTAATAGTTAGCTATAATAATCGGCTATAATAATTAGAAGTAGCCTTCTTTAACTATAAAGGTTCTAAACTTTAATAATAATATAAAAGTTTCTAGAGAAAGGGCTAAATAGGCTAATATTTACTACTCTTTAGAGCTCGTAAAGATTCTTTTTATCCTTATCGCTTTTAATATTACTTAAAGCTACTCTCTATTTAAACTAAATGAATCTACTAAATAAACTTATTAAATAAACCTATTAAATAAACTTATTAAACAAACCTATTAAACAAACTACTACCTCGACGAGAACCTACTCTACTCCTAGTATATAGTTAGTAATTAGTAGGCTAAAAATGCCCGTTAATAAGTCTACCCCTCTCGGGCTAGGCGCCCTCTTTAGCTAGCTCGACGCTATAGCTGTTATTTACTTATATATTCTGCTTTTACTAGCTGCTCGGGCGGTTCTCAGTATTATTTATGTAGTATTAATACACAGTATTAGTAAATACTTATACTATCTCGCTAAACTATTTTTTTTTTAAATTTTCTAACTTTTTAACTTTCTTTCTTATAAAGTTTATAACTATAAATTATTAATAGTAATATTAAGCGCCCGACGCTACTACTTTATAAGCCGCCCACTTAGCTAAGTTTATTACCCTCTAGGTAATAGTAGCTTATAATAATATAGTATTAGAAATACCCTCGTTACCATCGTTAAGAATAATACTAACCTTACTAATATATATTTTTAACTTTAACTCTTATATATATATATATTTATTACCTTGTTTCTTTTATTAAAGTTAAAAACGCTTCCCTCGCTATTTATTACTATTATACTATTATTATCGCTATTACTATCTAACTATCTATTTTAAACATACTTTATTAAAATATTAAGACGTTATTAATAGCTCGTTAACCCTTAGGGCTTCTTCGATAGTTAAAAGTTCGATCTTACGAATATTATACTAAATAACCCCGAGCTATAGAGAGACCGCCTTAATAAATACTATATTTATAATATTAACTTATAAAAGATAGATAAATATATTATAATAGGCGTTACCCTTATCGGCGCCCTTTTAATATAATAAAGTATAGATAAGCCTAGACTTAATAGTATAATTAATAGCTTAAAAAGAGCGTAAGCGAGCGTATTAAATAGGAATATTAGGGAGAGGTTATTATTAAATAAGATAAAAAGAGAAAGTAAGGGGTAGTATTTAGCTATTAAAAAGGCGATTAATATACTATAGTAGCGGGGTTATTAGTATCTTAAGTTTAGTTAGTATTAATAGTTAGTAATGGCTACGGCCGGCTATAGTTAGTTATAAAGTTTTATTAAAGTACGTAATAAAAATACTTAATATTAACCTTAATAGACCATCTTACTCGTAAAGGCGAAGATGGCCCCTAATGAGGCGGACCGGACCCCAAAGGGGCTATAGCTATTATAACTAACGTAAATACGCCCTAGGAATAGTATAGTACCTTTTAGTAATACGGAATCTAGTTAAGTAATAGTATAAATACTATAAATAGCCGGGCTAGTACGGACGTTAAGATCTAGTATATTAACGTTAATTTAAAAATTATACTCTATAGAGCTATAAATCCCTTTAATAAGGGCTATATTATAAATATAAAAGAATATATAAGGGGTCCCTTAACCCTCGATAAAAAGGAGTATATAATATAGGATCTAGCTACTTATACGGGCTAGTATTAAGAGGTCTTATATATATTAGAGTAGGTATAGCTCGCCCTCTAGATAGCTAGAACTTAGAGGACTTTACGTAGCGAAAAGTTAGGAGTTTTAATTAGTAATTAGGTATAGTGCGTAATATACTTAGTTTTCTCTAATACGTAATACACGGTACGGCCCCGGCGGATTACTCCGTTAGAGGGAAAGTTTATACTTATATCGGTTCTAATCTCGTTTAGTAGCCCCTAGTATATATTAATTTACCTTTTTTTTTAGTATTAATTAGATAGTTTTAGTAAGTAGATCCTTAAGGAATTAGCCTTTTTAAAATAATATAGCCTTATTAATAATATATAGTACTAGGCGATTGTTTAAGTAAAAGATATTAATAACGACTTTTTAATTAAAGTTAAGCTCGTTATATAATTTAAACTTAAATTCCGCGCGGGCTTTAGGCGTTTATTTAGTATTAGTAATATATTCTTATTAAGTATTTTAAAGTTCTTATTTTTATATTATTCCCCGATTATTTAAGAAAGTTATATAGCTTTGTAACTAATAAGTAGCTAAAGTGCTTATATAATTACTTAAGCTCGCCCTTTATAAGATAGTTAATACATTTAACGTCTAATTTAAGCTTTATAAACGTATACCCCTATTACTTTTTAATAAATATAAACTAATTATTATTTAATAATCTATTCCTCGTATTATTAAATATAATACCTAATTAGTTTATATCCTTTAAGTATAATAAAAATAGTATATTAACGAGTAGAATATTAGAATAGGGTAGGGCGATTAGTCCTAGTAGTTCTTTTTTAAAACTAATTAAGTATAGGGATCTATAGGAGAGCTAATTAGAGAAAGATATAAGGAAAAGGGCCCCGATTAAAAATAAGAGCTTAGTAATACGGATTTTTATTTTAATTATATATATACTTTTTAGGATTAAACTAAAACCTTTTTAATAATTTATTTTTAAATATAATAATATAAAACGATTAAGAACTCTACCTTTTTAATCTAGCTAATACTACCCTCTTTTCTTAGTTATAATTTTATTAATTAAGGCTATATTAATCTAATTAAAAGAGGTATTTTATATTATTTTTATAAATATTAATAGTTCTTTTAAAGTACTATACTACGAGAGTCCCTTATACTTTATACTTTTTTAATAGTCTCCTCTTTTAAAAATCCTTTTTTTTAAATAAGAGAATAAGTAAAAAAACGCCCGACTCGATCGGAGATATTTTAGATAATTAATTAAGAAAAGCGGTATAATAATTAAGATAAATATAAGTAATAGGACTCTAATTTAAAAAAAAAAAGTAATTAAATAATTAAAATACGAAAACGAAGATATATAAAAAAGGGTTTTTTATTTAATAAAAAGGGAATACGATAGACCTTAATAAGTAAATAAAATAAATAAGTAAAAAAAAATACGGATATTTAGGACTAGATCGGGCTTAAATATAAATGCTATAATAGTATAATAAGACGAACGACGAGTTAGGATTAGAACTAATAAAATACCTTAATAAGTATAATTAGTTATTTAATAAAACTATTTTTTATTAATTAATATAGCCCAGAGACTTAATAATAAACCTATTTAAAAGTATAATTACGTCGGACTAAGGGCGCTTATAAAACTAGCTTTTAATTAGACTTATTAATAATTTTAATTAGTATTACCGTAGGCCTAATATAATATTTAATTAAAACTCTAGTTATATACTTAGTAAGGACTAAGAAGAACGGCCTAAATTATATTAATTAGAATAATAGTTATACTCTAATTATTAAAACGGCTCTTCTCTTCTTTTTTTAAACTCTACTTAGAATAAATAAACTAATATAAAACTATTAAAATTAAAAATAAAATTAATAAACTATATTTTTAATAACCTCGGATTATAAATATAAATAATTAATACGTTATTCTTATTATTATTAGCGCTTTTTAAGATATTTAATTATATAAACCTAACCCTTTTACTTAAAATAAACCGTTTACTAAACTAGTTCTTATAGTTTATTAAAATCCGTAAGTTACGGAGTTATTTAATAACGAGAAGGTTACTTTTTTTAATAGATTTATTTATTAATTTAATTAGAAGAAGTTAGTTATAGCTTAGGTCAGAATAAATATTTTAATTAATACTTTTTTAAACACTATTACTATTTAGATCTAAATAGCCGCGCTTTAAACTAAGGGCCTTACGATTTTTTAACTTAATTTAATAAAAAATATAGGTTTTTATAAAATACCGTTCTTTAATTAAGAGGGGACTATAGTTTTTAAAAATAATAATATTATAAACTTTTTAAAAAGGTTCGAGGATTAGTACGAGATTAGTAGGGTCCTAGACCGATTTAAAAATAAACTTATTATATATATTATAAAAAGAGATTATTAAATTCTAGTTAAGGACGCGATTAGAGGACTACCCTAGGCCTAAGCTAAGGATTTTTTTTTAAAAAAGTATAAAAAATAAAATACTAACTACTTTTTAAATAAAAAAGAGTAGATTAAAAGAGTTATTAAAGGACTACTTATCTTATTTTCTAATTTAAACTTTACTTAAATACTATTTACTAAAATTAATAATATAATTATTTTTATTAAATAATAAGACCTCTATATTATAACTAATAAGAGCTTAATTAAAGCTATATATAAGCGGTTTTATATTAATATTATAAAAGAAGTAGTAAAAGAAGTTAGGGTTATTTTAAATAGTTTTATTAAATTAATAAAGTATATGAGGTTTAAAATAGGACTTTTTAATATAATTATATATAAAAAGGAATATAGCTTATTTTTTATAAATAATTAAAGTTAACTTAAAATTTTATTACGACCCCCTACTCTTTAAGTATATAATAATACTTAGTACTAATATCCGAACTATTAATAATATTATTAACTAACGATAGAGGTCTAGGTTACTTAAGTAGTTATTAATAATATTACTAATTCTAACTTAATTAATAAAATAAGTAAGCTAAAGATTTATTAGAATAATATTTATTTTCGAGGTCCTATTTATATATTTAATATAAGTATTATGCGTTTTAATCGGCCCCTAATTATAAGACTTAGAGATTATTACTAATATTACTAGAGTTAATATTACTAAATTATTAAGGATTATAATTAGTATAATTTTAATAAGGACGCTTATCTTATTATTTTAGCTTAGGGAGCTTAGTACTACGGAAAGTATAATAGTTATAAGTTTATAAACGATATTTCTTTTATTATAATTAAAAATAGAAAAAAAGCGTACAATTACTAATTACGTTACTTTTCTTTTTTATATAGTAAATATATTAACTAAAGAAAATACTAAGTTTTTAGCTAAGTAGATTCTAAATTATTAAATCGGACTACTTTAGTAAACTATATTTATACTCCCCTTAGCTAATCTTATAAGTATAGTTAAATACGTTTACGTAATAAGACCTAATTTAAGCTATTATAACTAAGTAGATATTTATACTATTTATAAAAAAAAACTATTTAAAAACCGTACCTTAGTAACTAAGCTGTACGTTAAAAAGACGTATAGGATCGATAGGTTAAGCTAGCCTTTATAATTTAAAAAAGAAAATTCTTTTTCTAATGAAAAAAAGAAATTATAAAGATTAATAATAATAATAAGGCTTTTAAAATAGTAGAGAATATAACTCTTAGATCTACTTCTAAGCCCTAGCTTACTAAAGTTCTAATTAGTACCTTTAATACTAATACTTAAAGAACTTAAGAGCTTTTTTTTTATAAAACTTAGAAAATAATAATTATAAATTAGCCCCGCGATTTTAACCTTAGGGTCGAGGTTAAAAAACTAATAAAAAAGAGGCTCGAGGCCCCAATTTTACTTTTTATAAACCTTTTATAAAAAATTATATTAAAATATACTATAATAATAATAACTTTAATACGTAATTAGAGGTACTTTAATATTAATAAAATCTTATTAAAAGCTCTAAAGTCCTTAGCTAACTTAGTAAAAAATAGGTAATAGTAAAAAGATATTAAGGATCTTTTTAATAAGTATAATAAGAACTTCTTTTTAAAGCCGAGTTATATAACTAAGATTAATAAAATTAGAGGTACTAACTTAATTTTTAAGTTTCTAATTTTTATAATTTTAAACGCTTATTTATAGTTAGAAGTCTAAATATTTAATATAAATTAAGATAATAAAAGTTTAATAATTATTATTATTTTAAATACTAGGGCGTAAGTTAATATCTTTTTAAAATAATATATTAAAAAAGCTAGTATTTTTTATATAGTAATAAAGCTTTAAATATAAACGTTTAAATACGATCTAACTAGTTAAATAACTTTTAATAGCTTCTATTTTATAAACATATAGATTAATAAGTTTAAAATAACTACTTATTTTTTTATTAAAAACGGGTAAAAAACCTCTAATTTATTATTATTAAGTCTCTTATTTATATAAAATACTAAACTATTTTTTAAATATAATAAGTTAATAATTACCGCTCTAATTTATATTAAAAACGCGAGGCTAAGGATCTTAATAGGGATAATTAGGATAGGATATAAAAAATATCTTACCTTAGCTTAAGTAGTACGTAAAAAAAGTTTTTAGATTGAAAAACTAAATATTAATAATATAACTAAGAATATTACTAGTTCTAATAACCCCTATTTAGAATCTAAACTAAAGAAAAACGAGCGTATAACGGTAGTTTTAAACTAAGACTAAGCTAATTAAATTATAACTATAGTTACGCTCTATATAATTTAACTTTAGATTATATAAATTAAGAGAGTAATAGTAACTACTCGGGGTAAGGCTAGAGATAGACTAAATAAATTAGCTAACTAAGACGATTTACGTCTCTTAATAAAAATACTTACTTTTTAATAAAAAAAGTTATATATTAAATAGCGAATTATAAAACTAGGATAAAAGGCGTTAAAATAGTACGAGATAGCTAAAAAAGCTTTTTATAAAATTCCTTATATTACTAAAGCTAATATGATATATAAAGAAAAAGACTAGAAAGTCTAGTTAGTTAATAATACGCCCTCTAATAAATTAATACTTAATAACGATCTTTATTAAAAGCTTAAAAAACTTAAAGAGGTTAAAAATAAGTTACGAAACTAATCGGGCCTTTATAAGGATATTATTATACCTATATTTTTAAATATAAAACTAGGCTCTAAATTAATAAATAACTAACTCTAAGCTATCCTTAAGGATTATAACTATTTTTTATTTTATAAATAAGATCTCTTTAAATAAATACTCTTTAATTAAAAAAAAGTATTAGTATAAGAATTCTTTAAATATAACCGTCTTAACCCTATAGTTACGCTATTATAATTAATTAAAACTATATTTTATAAGGCTTAATAAGTAAAGGGTATTCCGAACTTAAAAGCTCTATTATTAAAAGCTTTTAAAGTAATTTAAGAACATACTACCCGGGGTATTATTAAAAAAAGCTATACTACGTATTAAAACCTCTAGTTCTTAATAATAAAAAAGGACGGCAGTTTTTAGCTAATTAACTTAGTAACTAAGGTTAACGCTATTATTTTTTAAAATACTTAATAATTACTTAATATTAACGAGTTTTTAAAGGAATTTATTATAAATTAGCTTATCTTTTTCTTAGATTTCTTAACTACGATTAGATCTCTTTAAATAAAAAGAGCTACGATCTAACGACCTTTTTAACTCTACTTAGGCTATATAAATACTATACCCTCTTAATAAGAGTAATAAATTCGGTAGCCTAGTTCTATTAAATTATAACCCGTATTCTTTATAACTTAATTCCGAAATACTATAGTACTTTTATTAATAATATTATAATTAAGGGCCCGCAATCCTATTATAATAATAAGTACCTAATTAACTATTCTAGGATCTAGCGATTTGTTTACGAATACCTCCGGAATATCGATTAAGTCTTAGTTATCTTTAGATACTGCTATTAATAAAGAAAGCTAGGGAGAATTAGGCTAGTGAAGGTTAGGATTAGGAGACTGCTAGGGAGGAATAGGATAAGAACTAGGCGAAGCTAGTAGAAAAAGTAGCGAAGGCGGAGGAGGTAAAGAGGGCGATTATAAAAAAGAAGGGTAAATAGAGGGCTTAATATAATTAATTATATATAATAATTAGGACTAATCTAAGATAATTTCTTTTTATAAAGGATTAGGAAAAAAAAATTAGGGGATAATTAGAATAGGGTAGGGTAATTAGTCCTAGTAGTTCTTTTTTAAAACTAATTAAGTATAGGGATTTATAAGAGAGCTAATTAGAAAAAGATATAAAAAAAGGGCCTTAATTAGAAATAGGAGCTTAGTAGCGTGGATTTTTATTTTAATTATTTATATACTTTTTAAGATCGAACTAGAGCTTTTTTAATAATTTATTTTTAAACGTAATAATATAAGATAATTAAGAACTTTACTTTTTTAATTTAGTTAATACTACCCTCTTCTCTTAGTTATAACTCCGTTAATTAAGGCCGTATTAACCCGATCGAAAGAGGTATTTTATATTATTTTTATAAGTATTAGTAGTTTTTTTAAAGTACCGTACTGCGAGAGTCCTTTATACCCTATACCTTTTTAATATAAAAGGTTTTTTATACCTAAGCGTATATTAACTTTTATTATACTTAGAGTATATATCTTTTTACTTAGGTTAAAGCTAATCTTTATAATACTTATTATTAACGTATTTAATATAATTAAGGATATTTTTTAGAGTACGTAGAATTGCCCCTTATTCTTAGTTAATTATTATAATACCCCTATATCTAAGATAATTCCTTAGAAAATATCTAGGCCGTATCGTTTATTAGTATAGAATACTTATATAAGCTTAGTATTTAAGTAATTTAGGGGGTATAAAAAGGACCCCTCTAGATGCCCTTAGAATTACTTAGTATTATATTTTTTTTTAATTATTAAGAGAGGTACTTATTTTCTTTAAACATTAATAAAATAGAATTTAGCGCTATTAGATTTATTTATTTATTTATATTTATTATTTAAGGGATTTTTCTTTACTATCCGTATATAAAAGCTTACTTATTAAGAGTTTTTACTACTTTTTATTTATTTAGCTTTATATATTTTTTAAAAACTAACGGGGCGAAAAAAGAGCAGTTAATCTCGTTAATTTTATTAAAATCTAATTTATTAGTATAAGGGGTAAGATCTTTTTTATTTTCTAAGTTTTTTATTATATACGGATCTTTTAGACTATTATTTATATTTTTACTAGGTTCTATGCCTCCGGACCTGCTTTTATATATAATAAAGAATGGGTTAAAATATTAAGGGCTAGTTTTATTATTTATTACTCTTAACTTTTTATATTAAAATAGGGTGGGGCTATTAGTCTTAGTATTTCTTTTTTCTATAGCTAATTAAGTATAGGGACCTACGAGAGAGCTAATTAGAAAAAGATATAAGGAAAAGGGCCCCTAATTAGAGAGAAGAGCCTAGAAGTGCGGATTTTTATTTTAATTATATATATACCTTTTTAAGATCGAACTAGAGCTTTTTTAATAATTTATTTTTAAATATAATAATATAAGATAATTAAGAACTCTACCCTTCTAATCTAGTTAATACTACCCTCTTTTTTTAGTTATAACTCCGTTAATTAAGGCCGTATTAACCCGATTAAAAGAGGTATCTTATATTATTTTTATAAATATTAGTAGTTCTTCCTAAGTACTATATTATAAAAGTCCTTTATACCTTATACTTTTTTAATAGTCTCTTTTTTTAAAAATCCCTTCCCTTTTTAAATAAGAGAATAAGTAAAAGAAAGCCCGACTCGATTAGAAATAATTTAAATAAATAAATAAAAGAAAGTAGCGTAATAATTAAAATAAATACGAGCGGCAGGACTCTAATTAAAGAAAAAACTAAATAATTAAAATATAAAAACGAAGATATATAAAAAAGGGCTTCTTATTTAATAAGAGGGGAATATAATAAACCCTAATAAGTAAGTAAGATAAATAAATAGAAAAATATATAAATATTTAAAACTAAATCGGGCCTAAATACGAACGCTATAATAATACAATAAGATAAACGACGAGTTAAGATTAGAACTAGTAAAATATTTTAATAAGTATAACTAGTTATTTAACTAAACTATTCCTTATTAATTAATATAGTCCGGAGATTTAATAATAAACCTATTTAGAAGTACGGATACGTCGGACTAAGGGTGCTTAAAAAACTAGCTTTTAACTAAACTTATTAGTAATTTTAATTAGTATTATTATAAGCTTAATACGAAGTCCGATTAAAACTCTAGTTATACGCTTAGTAAGGGTTAAGAAGGACGGCCTAAATTACGCTAATTAAAATAATAACTACGCTCTAGTTATTAAGACGGCTCCTCTTTTCTCTTTCTAAACTCTATTTAAAATAAATAGATTAATATAAGACTATTAGAATTATAAATAAAATTAACAAACTATATTTTTAATAACCTCGGATTATAAATATAAATAATTAATACGTTATTTTTATTATTATTAACGCCCCTTAGGACGTTTAATTATATAAACCTAACCCTTTTACTTTAGATAAACTATTTACTAAACTAGTTTTTATAATTTATTAAGACCTATAGATTATAAAATTATTTAATAATAAGAAGCTTATTCTTAATAATAAATCTACTTATTAATTTAATTAAAAGAGGTTAATTATAACTTAAGTTAGGATAGATATTTTAATTAATACCTTCTTAAGTACTATTATTATTTAAATTTAAATAACTATGCTTTAAACTAAGGATTTTATAATTCCTTAGCCTAATTTAATAAAAAATATAGGGTTTTATAAAATACTATTCCCTAGTTAAAAGGGGACTATAATCTTTAAAAGCGATAATATTATAGATATTTTAAAAAAGTTCGAGGATTAGTACGAGATTAGTAAGGTCCTAGACTAATTTAGAAATAAACTTATTATATATATTATAAGAAGAGATTATTAAACTCTAGTTAAGGACGTAATTAGAGGACTACCCTAGGCCTAAGCTAAGGATTTTTTTTTAAAAAAGTATAGAAAATAAGATATTAACTATTTTTTTAATAAGGAAGAGTAGATTAAAAGAGTTATTAAAAGACTATTTATTTCGTTTTCTAACTTAAACTTTATTTAAGTACTATTTACTAAGATTAATAATATAATTACTCTTATTAAATAATAAGACCTTTATATTATAATTAATAAGAGCTTAATTAAGGCCGTATATAAGTAGTTTTATATTAATATTATAAAAAAAGTAGTAGAGGAAGTTAAGGTTACTTTAAATAGCTTTATTAAATTAATAAAGTACGCGAGGTTTAAAATAGGACTTTTTAATACGATTACGTATAAAAAGGAATATAGCTTACTTTTTATAAATAATTAAAATTAACCTAAAACTTTACTACGATCCCCTACTTTATAAGTATATAAAAATACTTAGTACCGGTATCTAAACTACTAATAATATTACTAATTAATAATAAGGGCCTAAGTTACCTAGGTAGCTATTAATAATATTACTAATTCTAACCTAGCTAACGAAATAAGTAAGCTAAAGATTTATTAAAATAGTATTTACTCTCGAGGTCCTACTCGTATATTTAATATAAGTACTATACGTCTTAATTAGCCCCTAATTATAAGACCTAGAGACTACTATTAATATTACTAAAATCTATACTACCGGATTATTAGGGATTATAATTAGTATACTCTTAATAAAGATGCTTATTTTATTATTTTAGCTTAGAGAGCTTAGTATTATAAAAAGCGTAATAATTATAAGCTTATAAAAAATATCCTTTTTATTATAATTAAAAATAGAAAAAAGTATACGATTATTAATCGCGTTACCCTTCTTTTTTATATAATAAATATATTAACTAAGGAAGATACTAAGCTTTTAGCTAAGTAGATTTTAAATTATTAAATCGGACTACCTTAGTAAACTATACTTATACTTCCCTTAACTAATTTTATAAGTATAGTTAAATATATTTATATAGTACGGCTTAACTTAGGCTATTATAGCTAAGCGGACGTTTATACTATCTATAAGGGAAGACCGCTTAAGAACTATACTTCGATAACTATATTATATTCTAAAAAAATATATAAAATTAATAGCCCGAGCTAGCTTTTATAACTTAAAAGAAAAACGGTTTTTTTTTAATTAAAAAAGAGAAATTATAAAAATCGATAATAATAATAAGGTTTTTAAAATAGTAGAGAACGTAACCTCTATATTTATTTCTAAGCCCTAGCTTATTAAAGTCCTAATTAGTACCCCTAATACCGGTATTTAAAGAACTTAAGAGCTTCTTTTTTATAAGACTTAAAAAATAATAATTACTAATTAGACCCGTAACTTTAACTTTAGGGCCGAGGTAAAGAAATTAATAAAAAAGAGGCTCGAGGCCCCGATCTTGTTTTTTATAAACTTTTTATAAAAAATTATATTAAAATATATTATAATAATAATAACTTTAATACGTAATTAAGAGTACTTTAATATTAATAAAATCTTATTAAAAACTCTAAAATCCTTAGTAAATTTAATAGAGAATAGGTAATAATAAAAAGATATTAAGGATTTTTTTAATAAGTATAATTAGAACCTCTTTTTAAGGCCGAGCTATATAACTAAGATTAGTAAAGTTAGAGGTGCTAATCTAATTTCTAAGCTCTTAACTCTTATAATCTTAAATACTTATTTTTAGTTAGAAGTTTAAATATTTAGTATAAATTAGGATAATAAGGGTTTAATAATTATTATTATCTTAGATACTAGGGTATAAGATAATATTTTTTTAAAATAATATATTAAAAAAGCTAGTATTTCTTATATAGTAATAAAGCTTTAGATATAGATATTTAAGTACGATCTAACTAGCTAGATAACTTTTAATAGCTTTTACTTTATAAATATATAAATTAGTAAGTTTAAAATAACTATTTATTTTTTTATTAAGGACGAGCGAGAGACCTCTGATCCGTTATTATTAAGTCTTTTATTTATATAAAATACTAAGCTATTTTTTAAATATAATAAGTTAATAATTACTATTCTAATTTATATTAAGGACGTAAGGTTAAGGATCCTTATAGGGATAATTAAAACGAACGGTTTTTAAAATATAAAAGATATTTTACCTTAGCTTAAGTAGTATATAGAGGAAGTTTTTAAATTAAAAAACTAAATATTAGTAATATAACTGGGGATATTACTAGTTTTAATAACCCCTACCCGGAATCTAAATTAAAAAAAGACGAGCGTATTATAGTAGTTTTAAACTAAGGCTAAGCTAATTAAATTATAATTATAGTCGCACTCTATACGATCTAGTTTTAAATTATATAAATTAAGAGAGTAATAATAGCTACTTAAAGTAAGGCTAGAAATAGACCGAACGGATTAGTTAACTAAGACGATTTATATTTTTTAATAAGAATACTTATTTCTTAATAAGAGGAGTTATATATTAAATAATAAATTACGAAGCTAAAGTGAAAGGCGTTAAAATAGTACGAGATAACTAAAGAAGCTTTTTATAAGATTCTCTATATTATAAAAGCTAATATAATATATAAAAAAAAGGATTAGAAAGTTTAGCTAGTTAATAATACGCCCTCTAACGGATTAATACTTAATAATAATTTTTATTAAAAACTTAAGAAACTTAAAGAGGTTAGAAATAAGCTATAAAACTAATCGGGCCTTTATAAAAATATTATTATACTTAAGTTCTTAGATATAGAACTAAGCTCTAAATTAATAAATAACTATTTCTAAACTATTCTTAAGGATTATAACTATCTCCTACTTTATAAATAAGATCTCTTTAAGTAAATACTCCTTAATTAAGAAAAAGTACTAATATAGGACTTTTTTAAATACGGCCGTTTTAACCCTATAGTAATACTACTATAATTAATTAAGATTATATTTTATAAGGCTTAGTAAGTAAAGAGTATCCTAATTTTAAAAGCTCTATTACTAAAAGCTTTTAAAATAATCTAAGAACGTATTACTTAAAGTATTATTAAAGAAAGCTATATTACGTATTAAAACCCCTAGTTTTTAATAATAAAAAAGGACGGTAGTTTTTAGCTAATTAACTTAGTAACTAAGGTTAATACCGTTACCCTTTAAGATACTTAGTAATTATTTAACGCTAACGAGCTTTTAAAAGAATTTATTATAAATTAACTTATCTTTTTTTTAAATTTCTTTTTTAACTACGATTAGATCTCTTTAAATAAAAAAAGCTACGATTTAATAACTTTTTTAACTTTACTTAGATTATATAAATACTATACCCTCCCGATAAAAATAATAAATTTAATAACCTAATTCTATCGGATTATAACCCGTATTCTTTATAACTTAATTCTAAAATATTATAATATTTTTATTAATAATATCGTAATTAAAGGCCTGCGATCCTATTATAATAATAAGTACTTAACTAACTATCCTAGGATCTAGCGATTTATTTATAAATACTTTTAAAATATTAATTAAGTCTTAGTTAACGTTAAGCTAGCTAGTTATATTATTTTTAAAGTAAAGTCGTAATAATATTAGCTATTTATAGTTATTATAAGCTATTTTTATAGTATAAAAGGGAGACGGCTTAATTAAGCTAAAGTTCTTAAGATTTTTAAATAAATAAAATGCTTAAATATCTTAAAAATTAGATCGTTCTTTAGTATTATTACTTTTTATTATTATTAAATTAAGTAATTTTTTTTTAAAGTGGCCCCGTTATACTCCCTACTTAGTAAGAACTAATTTTTTAAATAGGGAGTACTATAAATCGAGGCTATAAAAATATTTAAAGGGGTAATTACTATAGCTCCTATTTTAGTTCTATTAAACTATAATACTAAGGCTGGACGGATTATTTTTATAATAAACGTTAGTATTAAAAAATAAGGTAGTACGCTTAGTTAAATTATTAATAATAAGCGTATTATTACTTAATATAAGAGCGGGATATAGCGCGGGCTAGAGCTTAATTATAACTTTAAAAAGCTCGAAATACGAGGCGTTTTAATAAGCTTAAAGCGTTTTTATAATTATTTATTTAAAATTAACTTCTTATTAAAAACTAACGCCCGAGTCCTAGTTACTTAGATTAATAATATAATAAATAACTTATTATTAATAATAATAATACGCTAGCTTTTTTAAATTAGACTTTTTAATTTTAAAATTAAGTATATTAATAAAAAAAGAATATTATAATAAATAGCTTTTTAAAAAAAACCCCTAGCTAATCTAACCTAGTCGAGGTAAAGCTTAATAAGGATATTAAGGACTTTATTAACGTACGAGTCCTACGAACACGAGTTATAAAGAACTTTTTTATTATAATATATAGTCGCGGTAACGCTACTATTAATTAGATATAGGAAATAGATATTCCGGCTAATATACTAATACTAAACAAATAATAGTCGGACTTTTTAAAATAAATTACTTATTTCCTTTTTATTCTAAAGAGGCTAGCCGGTATACTTTTTAATTAGTTTAAATATTTTAAATAAATAGTAATACGATTTATTATATAAAATAAACTTTTATTTTAATAAAGGATAAAAACTCGTTCCTAACTTATTTAAATAATTAATAATAAGCGTTATTAAGTAGATTTAATTAGCGAAGTATATAATAAGTCTAGGTATAGGGGATAAGAGGCTATATATTTCTACTTTATAAAACGATACTACTAGTTAAGAATATACGCTTAGACTCGGGAGCTAATTACGATTTATAAAGCTTATTAAAAAGCTAGATTATAACGCTTTAATAACCCCTATATATCTACGGTTTTAATTTATAAACCTTTTTTTAAAATCTATTTAAATATTTAGTATATAAGTAAATAAAAGGTTATTAAAGCGTATTATAAGTTTATAAAATACTTAGAAATGCGGATTATAATAAACGTTATATTAAAAAATATTATAAAGTTTATTTAAAAAAATATTATTTATTACTATAAGATCTATAGTACTCTAATTATTAACGGGGGATAAGAAAATATAGGTATTATAATATAGCTTAATTAATAATACGGTACTTAATAAAAAGTTATATTAGTTTATAATCCTCGTACTAATAAGCTTTTTAAAAAGGGTTACTAACTTATTATATATACTTCGTATCTAGTTAGATTAAAAAAAAATATTAAACTAATATTAACTATAGCCCTTTTTATAAATAGGATAATTATTAGAATATCGTTAGGTTATATACTATTTTATTTTATTTATAGTCGTTATATAACGACCCTAATTAAAAAAAAAATAGTAACTTAAAGAGTACTTAATTAAGAAAATATATATATAACGGATTAAAAAGTCTAAGTCTAATTATAAGCTTTTATTTTTTTAATAAATGACCGAGAAGCTATAGTTAATAAAATCGCTTAATACTAAACTTAAACCTGCGATTAGTTTAACTCCTCGTATACCCTCTAATTAGCGAAGTTATAAACTAGTAATTTAGTTCTCGTTTTTAATATTTAATAAAAGAACAATATATTAATTTTTAAAAAACTCGATTATTATTAATAAGGACTTTTTTATATTTACTTAGCCGCTCCGAACGGATTATTATATTTACTAGAGACGCTTATTAATAAACTAATTATAGGGGCTATTTATATTAATAATTAACTTAAGAAGTTCTTAAAGTTTTTAAAAGGCCTCTACCTATTACTTAACGAGTTTAATTTTTATAAAAACTTTATTTTTAACTTAACTAACTTTTTATCCCTATAGGATAATATAATTAATACTACGATTTTATTTTTTAATTATAATAATAATATAATAAACTTTAGAAACGAGGATACTTAACTAGTTACTAAATAAACCTAATCGTAAGCGAGGGCCTCTCGAGAGGGCTAGATTACCTCTTATTATTACTAATCCTTAGTATAAACTATAAGTTCTTTTTATTTATTAAATATTATTTTATAAGGATATTATTAAATTTTATTAATTTTTTAATTATTTTTTTATTTAGATCTAGGATAAAAATATAAAGGGATAATAAAAAGAGAGGAATTATTGTTTAATTATTATAATTAAAAACCTAACGACCTTATTTATTAACTATATAATTATATTAAAAAACCTTACTCCTCTTTTTAAATATCTAAGCCTAGTTTTCTATTTAATCGAGCCTATTTAATATCTAGCTTAGCTTATATAACCTCTTATTTTACTTATTTTATTTTAATATATTAATAACTTTTATAAGTTATAAATATATAGTTTTTAATAAAGTATATAAGAGGGGCGTTCTTAAGAACAGAATCGTACTTATTTTCCTCGGTCTTAGTAATATCGATTTAGTTAGAGACTATATAAATTAAAATCTTAACTTTTTTAATATTAATTAGGATTGGAAACGCTACCTTATTACTATTTATTATATAATAATAATAATAGCCTTGTTTAGAGTTAGCTCTGGACTAACTAATAGCCTACTAGTCGTTACTCTTTTTAAAATAGTATTTTTTATTTTTAAAATATATATAATTACTATATTAATCATTAAAATAATTCGGAAAAAAAACGTACTCGAAGTAGGGGACTATTTTTTTAACTAGCTTTTTAATATTAGAACTAATATATTTTTAAAAAGACTACGTATAATAGTTATAAAGTATAGTATTTTAAATACTATAAGCTTAGATAAGTAAAGAATTAATAATAGGGGTTCGTTTACTTAATTACTAAAATAGAGGGCCGAAGTAACTAGTATAATCGTAATTAATAAAAACCTAATAGCTCTATAAAAATAATCTACTTATAATACCCGGATTATAAATATACTTCTTAACGACGTTCTAATTTATAGTTAATTATTAAAACTTCTAAGCTATTTTTTTTTTAATATACTTATTAATTTAAGGATTTATAATATAGAATTTAGTATAAAGCTCTTTAGTTAATTTAAAAAGAGTTAACTAATTAGTAATTTTAAGGATTTAAAAAAGAGTAATATTAAATTAAGATAAGGATTAAAAAGATCGAATAAAAGAGCGCTTATTATAGTCTACTTTTTACTAACTTCTTAAAACTTATAACCCTAAGTTTTTTAAAAATAAACCTTCTTAAGAGTAGAGGAGGAATATTACTAAGGCTAGACGTTATAACGAGTAGTTTTAGTAATTTAATATGTATTATTAGTAACTAAAGTATTAGATATAATAAGTAAGTAGATTATATTATTAAGAAAAAAAGAGACTAAGTAAAAAAAGATAATTATAATTAAGAAGCTATTATTTAGAAAAAGAAATAAAAAACGATAGAGGAATCGAAGAAGGGCCTTTATATACCCCCCTTTAGATCCGGAGTATTAAAAAAGAAAGTATTATAAGCCTCTTAACTAATTAGCGCTAAATTATAACTACTATATAAAAAAAAAAGGAGTAAATTATAAGATCGGGGCCTTCTTATTATTTATAATATAGCGCCTTCTTTTTTAATTAATAGAAGCTACCCTTATGATTAATATAAAAAAGTAGCTTTTTACTTAGCTACTTAACTTTTCCTTCTTCCCTCCTTAACTACTTCTTTATAACTATTACTAATTAAACTTCCTCTAATTTTTACTTTTTAATTTACTATATAAATACTAACCTAGCGATTTATAATAGCCTCTTTACCTCTTATCTCCCCTTTTAAACTAGATAATAAAAAGGATATAATACGAATTTAGGGCCTAATTATAATAAAGAACCTTAAAAACGATACTAAATACTAACTAAAAAAGTAGAATTTAAATAGATATATTATTTTTAATAAGACTAACCCTAGGACTATAACGAATACTAAGGACTTTTAGTTCGTTAATTTTAATATAAATTATTAATATAAAGTATATATTAACTATTACCTAAACTTAATACCTAAACGAACTAGTTTTTTTTAAATAATCCTAACTCCTTATAAAATCGACTTTTTTAATTAGCTCGGCATAGGGGACGTACTTCCCTTTTTTAATTAGTACCCCGAGGCTTTTAAGGGTTTAAAAAACTAGAAAATTTAAATAAGTTAGACCTATTATAAGGTAATAAAGATCCTAATTAATTACTATAACCTTTAAGGACGCTTATTATATAAAGATTAGATTTAAAAATATAAGATCGGATTTATAATAGAGGTTATAATACGGGACCTTATTTTAGTACGTAATATAATTATAATTAAAGAAGGATAGGAGAGTATTTTTAAACTAAATAAGACCCCTACCCTAATCCCTTAAACTTATAAAATTATATAAAAAATTAGGATTTTAGCGTACTTAGTAATTTTCTCTTTTTATATTAACGATTTAGGTTATTTTATAAGAATAATTATTAATTAGTAAAATAGTATAGTTTATTAATACGATCCGAAGTAGGTTCTTAGGTATTTAAAGAGGATATTTATTAATAATATCTAAGTACTAAAGGCCTTTTATAATTAGATCGATATACTTCTTTATATTTAATAACTAATTAATATGAGTACTTACTTAGTTTTTATAATATAATAACTAAGTAAATAAGAATGCGGTCTATACGTACTTAAATAGTTTCGTAATATAGTCCGATATAGCTAGCTTAACTTAACTTATAATATATATTAAATAATTTATAAATACCTTAGATTATTTAATAATAAACTCTGCGTAGTTTAGATCTAATAGATTAGTTATGAGTTTTAATACGATAGTTATTACTTTTTTAATATAATAAGACCTCTTTTAAAAAGGTTTTTTAATAAAATAATAAATAATCGGGACTCTAGAAATAGGCCCTATACTAACTTAAATAACTTTAACTATATTATAACTAATACTTTTAAAGTACTAACTCTTTAGAAATCCGGTTTTTATTTACTTAGCTTTAGGTTTACTAACTAAGATCTAAGAATTTATAATCCTTATAATTATAATTATTATACTCTTATTAATCTTATGTATTTTAAAAAGATATATAAAATAGTTAAAAACCTTAAGTAAGAACTTATTATTTTTAAAAAGTTATTTTTATTATTTTGATCCTCGAAAATACTAAAAAGTACCTAAGGATCTATAATAAGTAGTAACCTTAATTAAACTCCGTAAGTAATTAAATTAATAAAGGTTACTAACTAGTATCTAAATACTATTATTAGTAATTAATTTATATACTTAATTAATATTCCTAAGACCTATTAAGTTATAAAATCTTTATTAAATATATTATTATTTAAGTTATTATTACGCCTTAGCTTAGCTCTTAGTAAAACTAATTTAAATAACTAGGGAGGTAATTTTTTAAATACTTTAGTTAGGGGTAGGGATAGTCCTATTATAAAAACTTTAACTAAAATACTAAGGGTTTAGTTAAAATAAAAGGCTATTAAGCGTACGTTTTTTAAATATAATCGGGCTATATAAGAGAATAGCGAACGTTAATATTAAGAGCTAGCTAAGTTTTATTAAGACCTCTTATAATATTATAATATATATATAAGTAAAACTAATATTAATAAGAGTATAAAGGAATAATAGATTAATTAGTATAATAACTTAATTATAAAAGCTATATATATAACTCTAGTTTATACTCTTTAAATATTATTATTAATAAAGAAATTTAAAGAGAATTAGGCTAATAAAAATTAGGATCGGGAGATTATTAAAAAGAATTAAGATAAGAACTAAGTAAAACTAATAAAGAAAGTAGTAAAAGTAGAGGAGATAAAAAAGGTAATTATAAAAAAAAAGGGTAAATAAAAAGCTTAATATAATTAATTATATATAGTAATTAGGACTAATTTAAGATAATTTCTTTTTATAAAAGATTAGAGAAGAAGAAATTAGAGGATAATTAAAATAGGGTAAGGCGATTAGTCCTAGTATTTCTTTTTTTTAAAACTAATTAAGTATAAGGACCTATAGGAGAGCTAATTAGAGGAAAATATAAGGAGAAGGGCCCCCGATTAAAGAGAAGAGCCTAGAAGCGTGGATTTTTATTTTAATTATATATATACCTTTTTAAAATTAAACTAGAGCTTTTTTAATAATTTATTTTTAAATATAATAATATAAAATAATTAAGAACTCTACCTTTTTAATTTAGTTAATATTACCCTCTTTCCTTAGTTATAACTTCGTTAATTAAGGCCGTATTAACCCGATCGAAGGAGGCATCTTGTATTACTTTTATAAGTATTAGTAGTTCTTTTTAAGTACCGCACCGCGAAAGTCCTTTATACCCTATACCTTTTTAATATTACTCGTACGAATTAGTACGTTCTTTTTTAGAGTAATTATTTAACTAATAGCCGTCCTTTTTATATATAAAATACTTCTCTTTTTATTATTTTTATTTTAAATTTAATTAGTAGCTAGCTAAAGAGTCTATTTTTTTAGCCTAGCGGCTACCGTATTTAGCGTTTCTTTTTTTATCTCTATACGTACAGTCGACCTAGTACTATTAATAAGGGCCGTCGTAAGATTATAAGTGCGTTTAGTAGGGTATCCTAGCTTTAATATTAAAGCTAGACCTTAGCTTCGAGTAGAGGGTTTTATAATACTTAGGTAGTTAATATAGAGTTACCCTCGCCTCTAGGACTCTTTATATATCGGTATAAAGATATTTAACTTTTTATTTATTTATCCCCTTATTTAGTTACGTTTTTACTAGCTTATCGATACGATTAATAAGTTTTTTAAAAATCTCTAGCCTTGTTTTTCTTTTTATCGTTCTAGTTATAGATCCGAATAATAATAATCCGTAGCTTTATTAATTAGTACGACGTTAATCACTTAGTAGTATTACTACGCTCGGACTTTAACTTTTTTATAGTAGTTATAGAGTATTATAAGGGTTTTTTATAGAACCTCGTATTTTTTTCTTAAATATAATTTCTTTTTAGAGAAGAATTTTATAAGGTTAGTAAATTACTTTATAATAACGACTATTAGGTTAGTCTTTTTACGTATCTTTCGCATATTAGAGTAGTTATATTAACTTTATATAGTTAATTATATACTTCTCTAGTTAATAAGTAGTAAGCTATATATTAATAGTATTATTAAGCTAGTTATTAAAATTAGTAGAATTATTAGTATTTACTCTTTTTATATACTCTTCGTAGCCCTTATTATAGTGGGCGCTAATATATTATTATTAATAGTTTTTAATAAGAAGTCCGGTTAACTTCTCTTTTTACTAAATTTATTATATTTTAATATTACTTAGTTAACTTAATTCTAATTTTATAGCGTAAATTTATTAATAACGACTATTATAGCGAGCGTTTTATAAGCTCTTTATCCTATTACCTAGGCTAGTAAAATACCTCAATAGTAGAGGAATTTAATAACTCTTTTTATAACGTTTAGAATTTACGGCCGACCTCTGCCGTCGACCTTTCTGGCCGGCGCCGCCGCGTAAGTATATTACTCAGCCTGTCGTTAGTAAGTAGCAGGGCAGCTTACCCATCCCGAATTGCATAGCGGTTTTCGTATTAAAATCACTATATTACGTTAAGCGCGTACTTAGGGCACATTACGTATATTATATAGTTAAAAAGTATATCGTATTATATAATTTCTTTTAAAAGCGTAATCCCGTTAAGGTCGATCTTTTGCGCCTATAAAGCCGGAAAAAAACCACTATATAACGTTTAGAATAGCGCTAGCGAACTACTTATTATTCTAGTTACTAAGGTTATTAACGATTTTATAAAATAGGGGTTGCCCCTCGAGCCCCTTTTAAGCATAGATTTTTATAAAATAGATTAATATTATATCGATTTATTTACTATTAGGATTATTAGAATTTCTATACGCCTACTTTTCTTAATATTCTAGTTTAATTTTTATTTATTTATATAATATAGAAATTCCTCTTTTTTAACTATATACTAACTTACTCCTCGTTATTCTCTAACTCGTATTTCGATTTATAATAACTAGCATATTTAATTTTAATAAAGTCGTTTTAGAGCTATTTACTAGCCTTAGTAATAGCGTACTATTATTAGTCGCTAGATTTATTAAAGTCTAGGACCTTTTTATTTTTTTTTATCTTTTTATACTAAGCCTTATTACTATTTACTCCTAGTCTTTTTAATTAAACGCTATTTTAATAGTCTTTTTTTAGTTACTTAATTAATTAACGTTAAAAATAGATTTATAAGTAGTTTAATAACGTTTTAATTATATAACGTTTCTCTTTAAGTTAAAACCCGAGAGGCGTGTACGTTTATTAAATAAATTATTACTAATTAGTAGTTTATTTCTTATTTTTTAAAAGTAGTAATCTCGCGCCGTAAGCTAGTAATATAAAAAAAGAGCTCTTTAGTAGTTTTTTAAAAGGTTCTTTCTTTTTTAGTTAATTATTATTTTAGTAAGAGGTTATAAGAGGGTCTTTTTAGGGGTAGTAGCCTCTTTATTAAGTTAGCCTTTAGTACTTACGATACTTATAGTTTATAAATTATAGCTATTATAATTTCTGAATCTTTTTTTTCTTTATTAAGCCGTTCTTTAAACTATATTCTTAAGTAATATTCGGGGGGTAGTTAAGAGGGTTACGTAGTGATTATTTAAGTTTTTGAGGTCGTATTCGTAAGACCTTTATAAGGGGGGGGGGGGGGGGTTTATAAGCCGTAGATCTCTTAGCTTTATAGTTCTTATACTTTTTATTACGCTTACTAATTATGCTATATAGTGGTTTTTTTCTAGCTTTATAGGCGCAAAAGATCGACCTTAATAGGATTACGCTTTTAAATAAAATTATATAATACAGTATACTTTTTAATTATATAATACGTATAATGTGCCCTAAGTACGCGCTTAACGTAATATAGTAATTTTAATACGAAAACTACTATATAATTCGGGATAGGTAAGCTACCCTTTACGTAGTAGCGCCGGCTAGAAAGGTTAATAATAGAGGTCGGCCGTAATAATTAACTATAATAATTAGCTATAATAGTTAGAAATAGCCTTCTTTAACTATAGAGGTTCTGAACTTTAATAATAACGTAGAGGTTTTTAAAAAAAGGGTTAAAAGGGCTAATATTTAGCTACTCTTTAGAGCTTATAAAGATTTTTTTTATCCTTATCGCTTTTAATATTACTTAAAGCTCTATTTAAACTAAATAAATCTACTGAATAAGTTTATTAAATAAACTTATTAAACGTACTTATTAATATATAAACTACTACTTATTAAGAACCTACTCTCTTAGTATATAATTAGTAATTAGCGGGCTAGGACTAAAGATACCCCTCGATAGGTCCCCCCCTCTAGGGCTTAATAAATTCTTAGGCCCCCTCGACGCCCTAGCTATCGTAACTAACGTAAATACGCTTAAAAAGTAGTATAATACCTTTTAATAATATAAAATCTAGTTAAATAATAGTACGAACGCTATAAATAACTGGGCTAATACGGATATTAAAATCTAGTATATTAATATTAGTTTAAAAATTATATTTTATAAAGTTAAAAATCCCTCTAATACGAGCTATATTATAAATATAAGGAAATATATAAGGGGTCCTTTAATTTTTAATAAAAAGGAGTATATAATACGAGATTTAGCTACTTATATAGGCTAATACTAAGAAGTTTTATATACATTAGAGTAGGTATAGCTCGCCCTTTAGACGGGCGGCGGAAGGTCAGGAGCTGTTTTAATTAGTAATTAGGTATAGAGCGCAATATACTTAGTTTTCCCTAATACGTAATACATAGTACGGCCCCGGCGGATTACTCCGTCGGGGGGACTAATTATACTATATTTAAGGATCCTTTTTTTTAATTATATAGTACTTTTTTATATTATATCTCTCGAGCTCGTTTAGAGCGTTAATCGATTAAGTAGGTAATTACGTAAGTAATTCTTTTTATTAATTAATTAATTAATTAATTTAATTTTTTAATTACGGGCCGGCCGTAGGTAAATTAATTAATAAGGAAGGATTATATAAAGTTAACGACGGTAGCTCGGTCGCTTCGATATTTTTATTAATTATTAAGGGTTATTTTAATATAATAAACGTTAGCTTTTTATAAGTAATTAAGGGCTGCGATTTTTTTATTTCGTTTTATTATAGAGATTTCGCGTTTTATTATTTATTTTTCGTAAGGTTAGGTAGTATAATTTTCTTATCGCATTCTGTTCGAAGAGGTCGTTTTTTTCATATAAGATACCTTACTAATTTATAATAATAAAAAAATTAATTACTAATTAGTATTAGTATTATTATTATAGGGATAGTAGTTAATTAGTTCGAACTATAGGTTAATAAAGTAGGTTAATTAAACTATTTTAATATACTACGTGAGGTATAAAAAAGGAGGTTCTAACTATAGGTTAGGTAGTTTATAATAATTATAAATAGGGCCCCTTATTAGCCCCTGCGCAGCCTCGGCCGTATGCCGAGGTCGAATTGGACTTCTAATCCGACACTTATAGAAAAGTAGACGTTAAGTATTATAGTTAGGACTAAGCTTTATAAATAGCTTTAGCTACTTATAGAGATCGCTAGCTTTTTTAAGAGTTAATTAGTTAATAATAAACGTTATAGAGGTTTAGTTAACGACTTTAGTAATATTAGTAAGTATCTGCTTAGTATTAATAATATTATTTGATAGTATAGCTAGGCTAGACGATACTATAGGATTATTTAGAAGTATAGCTATATTAAGTAGCTATAAGCTAGTTACTCTCTAATTACTTTATATATTATCCCTCGTTAAACTAAGTAAACGAGCTATAGTATAATAAGTTAAGAAGTACCGCTTTTTAACGATAGTAGAATTATTTATTATATCCTCTTTACTAAGTTCTTTTTTATAGTACGTTTTAATAGGACTAAAAATAGCTATATCTAATAGCTAGAGGATATAGGAGGTATATAATGGTAAAAATAATAAGTAGACGTTATTAATATAGTACTCTTATATAAATTCTATTATTATATAACTCCTATACCTATTTAGAATTAATAATCGAGGCTCTAGCTATAAGTTAGGTCCCTTAGTTAGGGGGGGCTTAGTTTATAATAAAAAGACTACCCTTAACTATATAAGGGTAGTTTAGTTTATAGTCTACCTATTATCTATTATTATTTATTTATATATTCTGCTTTTACTAACTACTCGGGCGGTTCTTAGTATTACTTATATAGTATTAATATACGGTATTAGTAAATACTTATTTTATCTCACTAAATTATTCTTTTAGATTTTCTAACTTTTTAACTTTCCCTCTTATAAAGTTTATAACTACGGATTATTAATAGCGATATTAGGCGCCCGACGCTACTACCTTATGAGCCTACGTACCTGGCTAAGTTAGCTACTTTTCTAGGTAATAGTAGCTTATAATAATATAGTATCGGAGATACCCTCGTCGCTTATTTATTATTATAAACTCTTAATTATCGAGCTTTTTAAAATTAAGAGGGAACTACTACTATTAGACCGACTTTCTTTTATAAATTAATAATAGTTTAATAGCTATATTACTAATAAAAATATACTTAATAATAAAGATTTAAGAACGCGATCTAGGCTTTTTTTTTTATATTACGTTAGTTTTAGCTATGCCTAAGACTAGCCTATTAAATCCCTTACCCTTAAAAATACTAGTCTTATTTATATTATATTTATTAACCTATTTAATATCCTTAATTTTTAGTATATTAAGTAATCATAACTAGGGCCTAATTACTTTAATAATTACTTTATTAATACGCCTTAAATCTATAGGACGACTTTTCTTAACCTTAATAAATAGGTTCTATTTTAAAAAAGTATTTATCTATCTCTTTTTAAAAGGATAATTATCTCCCTAGGCTTATAGAACTCGTTTAGCAAATTCCTTAACTTATTCGTAAGTTAGTATAACTTTTAGAGTATATTAAATACGAACTTATTTAGCTAGCCTATTTTTTTACTAAGGGGGAAGCCTTTACTAGTTTATAAAAGCGATTACCCTAGCTTATTAACCTTATTAACGATTCTAAAGTATAGTCCTTAGAACCCCGAACTTAATCGAGGCCTTTTTAACTAAAGTACTATTTTTAATTACCTCGAGCGCTTAAATAACTTTATTTTTAATATATAATACTATAGTATAATAAAGAATATATATATTAAAAATAAATATATTTAGATAATAATTATAATTATTGTGGTTGTTTATAAATTAAGGGTAGGATTTTAATTAGGGTAGCTGGGAGGGATTTTTGGGGTGGCCGAATGGGGGGGGGGGGGGGGGGTGGCCGAATAGGGGTGTTCCGACTTATTGGACAAACCCCTAATTTACCCAGTGAGATTCTTGCGACACTTGTAGATTTTCACTATCGAGAAGCTTTAGTAGAGTGATTTAGATTCTCTTATATACATAACTTATCCTAGGTGGCTGCGATTATACCGAGACATTCATTCTCTTCGAAGCAGGTTCACGGCGGATATGGGAAGTAGACCTTAAACAACTCGAAGCAACAACCCTATTCCCAAGTCACTTTAAACATTATAAAAATTGAATTGCATATACATTTGAAGAATTGAAGTAACATTTGACTTTGAGCGTAGTCTAATGACCCATCTTGCCCTCTCTATATCTTAGGAGCCAAACACTAGAGACCGATAACAGCTTTACGATGGCTACCTTACACCGTAATTGCAAGTTGCGCAAACTCGCAACTCTGAACCTATAAACAGAAGCCCTCTTCGCTGGAGTTTACGACTCTACAGAGCTATACTAATAAACTCTGCAGGTTCTGCAGCTCTAGAAATTCAAGACCATTTGAATCATGAACATTTCAGGAAGCTCCGAGCAGAGGAGCATTTGCTCGAAAACATGACAGAACGGACATTAAGAGACGGGCTTAAAGCATTTTCTTCAAATTTTTAGCCTAAAAAATAGCGCTGAATAAGTATAAACCTATTGAAAATTGGTCACAGGGTTCAGGAGACGATCATGTTGTGGTCACTCAATTGGATTGAAAGCGCTTATGGATGGGCTGCTACGACTTTTAAGCCCAAGTGAATTAATTCCAGACACAACCCTTCCACGAGAGAGCCCGAGTTATTCAAAAAGTTTATACAAAACTGAAAACATTCAACTTTCCATAAACCAGTCTCTTCGCATTGGAGAATCTCTTCGCATAATGTTGGCAACTTTTGAGACCAATGCGAAGATGATATCTATGTATTTTCAAAGCCAGAAACGACGCAACATCAGGGTATTGGAAAATTGATTCAAAACACGATTCTAATCCAGTGGTCATATCGTTTGTTAAAGCCACATTTCACACATACCGCGCCAGAACATAAACTCATAGGTAATCTTTTGGGTTCAGCCAAGGCATCTCACATGGCTTTTCAGGGTCCAGTATGAGGATGCTCGCTAGTTTTCGTTCTCGTCATCATCAACGTCCAAACGCTCGTAACTCCCAAACCAGTAAGCGTCAAAAACACACCAAACCCAACACGCAATATCTCCAACTCGGCCCCAAACCTAGAAACCACATGCAGACGCAAGACCATCGAGCCAATGATACTTCTACTATCCACTTTCTCAAGAAACTTAGGAGTTGAGTCCGCCGCGCAGGATTGACTTTCCACTGGTCCCCTTCACACAGAATCGTACATCCAGTGAATATCCCCAGGAGCCTGCCAAGCGGACAACACGCACATTTGCACATGCAAGACGCAGGCCCAAAGTGTAATACCCCAAAAGCGTCAGCATGACCCCTCTGACTACCTTACACTAAACATGCTCATCCTCTTGTTGGTTCCTAGCATCGAACCCTTGGGACCCCTTTCTCCAAACCATGAGGAGGGAGTGAAGTCGTCATAACATGATACCGCTACAAACATTGAAACTTTCCAACCATCCTTCGAAGAAACCCCGCTCATCTCACCCTGCTCTGTTGGATGAGGGATAGCGTATAATGTTTTCCTTTCATTCTGACTGAACGTGGGCAGTCTTGATCTCATCTCAGCGTGGGAAAACTCAACCACGAAACTCACTCCAGTCACTCAAACCATCAAGTCTGAAGTCCCGCGCGCTTATCCCACATTTTCATGACGCGTATCACCGTGGAAGCAAACTAAACCTAGATGCCGATACTAACACCAACCAGCCAACCAAGCGGAAAGGAAAACCTATCCGAAGCCATTCATCCCACTAAGGACAATACCTCCAGAAAATGCAGGTGCGATGTACGTAGGCAAGATAAAATCCACATCTCTTGTTTGAAGGGGCTTCACTCGCGACGCCTTCGACGCCGTTGACGCTTCTCCAGAGGTAGGGAGATCGTTGCCTACAACAATCGTAAAGTTTCCCACTGCATACGGCGGGGATGGGGGAAGTCAACGTGGAAACCCCAACATCCAACTCTCATGGAACCACCTGGATGAAATCCTCCGAAGAGAGATTACATAGAAACAGTCATGGAGAAAAGCTGCTAAATTGCTTGTCTTCCATTTACCCACCTGGGCCACCACCAGCTTTGGGCTCAGACTGTCAGCTGAGTCAAGCTTTTAGCAACCCATTGGGCCACTACCACGTTGGAAGACCGTTCAACGTTGCACTTGCGACTCGATACCAGGTTTTCCCCATTTGAAAAACCGGAAAGACCCGTACGGGTTGGCTCGTTACGATTTGCAAAACTTACAATAAACTTCTGACTCCCCACAACATAGGGATGTACGGCTGTTCGAATCTCGTATGCCGGAGCCGGGAATTGGAATTCTGGCTTGCAGATACTCTCCCGGTGAGTAGTACCTGGGAAAATCCACGTGGGGTCATGAGATTGCCATTGAAGAGATTTCCCAGTTTCTTTGTTCTCCATGGTTACGCGAGGCCGACGCGAATCTCACGCAAACGCCAGAATTTCAACGTGTTCCTTTTTGGGGATCCAGTTCTTTTTGGCCGAATAATTGGATCGTCATCTGTAGTCTGTACTCTGTTCCAACAGGAATTACTGGGGCCCGGTTCAGCAAAATCCCGGACAGCTTCCGAGCAAAGTAAATGTCTGCACGTGAGATAGTTCGTACAGATAATGTCTTACCGCGCCCGACCGCCGAGAAAGGATCCCAGGCGGCGAATGCTTTTGGGTAGGGAGGCGGCGAGCAAATACACGTTGTTGGTGGGGTGGCACAGAGGAGCTGGTCACGATCCAAGGTTGACGTTGCGACGTCCTCTGGCGGGCAGAAACGCTTAACTTACTTACTCACCTCGTGGCAACGGAAGAAAAAAAAGGCGAAAGCAGAAAAAGCCAAGCCGATGTGCACCAAGGCGGCGCCACGGCACCGGATGGCAAAAGGCAGGGTGACGACGGTAACACGAGAAACGGGGACTCGCGAAATCGCCGTTGCCTTCCTCCGCCGCCGCCGCTGGGCAGCAACTCTGTGACCAACTCGCAAACTGGGCTTTGGTCCCGACGGGCGGGGGAAAAGAACCAAGAAACAAGGGAGATTGCGCGTCTACGGTCATAGGAAGTCGCCGTCCGGTCTCATCTGACCCGTTCCGTGGCCCCGGCATTCATGCCGTCCGGGACGCGCTTGCATGTGGTTGTGTGGAATGTGATGTACGGTGAACCCAATCCCAACAAGTACGGCGGAGAAGAACCAGGAACCACGAATGTCTAATCAGGACGACATTGTGCCCGAGAGTCGCTAGGGAGAAGGAGGGACAATAGATACAACCGTGCGATAAGGTGACCTGCGCGGGAGACGAAACATGGCACAAACGATAATGCAGGGAAGCCGCTGACACTGGTGGGCGGCAAGAGGAACGGCCATGATCCCACTATTACTGTGTATGTTGCCTGTGGTCCGAATTTCGTAGGATATCCCGGGTCTCTCCCCGGCTTGGGGGCGGAGCAGAACGGTTTATGCGGTGTTAGTCTGGTGGTCGAACATGCGAATGAAAGGCCTTTCTGTCGAATGATCGTGGACAAGTAGGACAGGAGACATCCTGTTCCTGATATGTCCTGCTGATGAGATGTGAGTAGGAATCATGATAGGGCATCGCAGTGCGAGCGACGTTGTAGTCTTGCAACGATATCCTCCCGGAACCTGACCCGTCCACGCAGACGTGGAAGAGTGCAGCACTGACAACCACCCCTTGGATTTTACTTTTGGATGACGATCCCCATACCGGGAATGCCATTGGCCGGAGACGATCGGCTGAGTCGGGCTTATTGTGGGATCGTCGCTTTGCTGTTCTGAGTGCCGGGCGTCGCTCTTCATGCTGGGCACCGCCGATCACTTGTTCCCATTGCCTCGTTCGGAATCTGAGGAGGGGGAATGGGGTAGACTGATTTGGCAAAAGGCTGTAAAGGAAGGGCGAGGATATCCTGCTAGTAGCTCCCGCTATTCTGCCCCTAAGTGTGGCTGCGGCCGCTATACGACTGCCGGTCTCGGGTACATACGTAAGCTGGGCTCTGCGTAGTTAGTATTCGAATAGGTTGGGCTAATTAGAGGTTATTAATTAACTTATAGTTAATTAAATTATTTTAGTAAAAAGTATAGTAATTAACGAATGGGCCTAATTTAACGTAATTGACGAATTAGCCGAATTGGCCTAATTAACTACTTAATTAACTACCTAATTAATTACTTAATTAACTACTTAATTAATTATTAATTACTTTATATAGCCTATAGCCCGTAATTTAGTGACTTCTTCTGCTTTAGCCTCGTATTTATTAATAAGTCTATTTATTTCGTTTTTTATTATAAGATTAATATTATAAGCCTAATCCTTATTAGTTAGATCTTATAATACGTTTAATTACGTAAGATTACTAGTTAATTAAGATTACGACTTTATAAGCGTTAGCGGCCGAGGAGCCCCTATAAGATTAATCTTATTATTATTAATTACGTTAATTACTTTATTAGTAATAGCTCGCTAGTACTTTTATTATATTTTTATATTAGCTTTATACGTATTAAAATTGTATATAATCTCGAGGCCTTATTAGGTAGAGGTAGCCCTATTTAGCGCTAGAGGTGCTATTAATAGTAGTAGTACTAGTGTAGGTATTGTTTTTATATATTTAATAACTTTTTTATATTTAAACATAGAGAGCTCTTATTTAAAAGACGTATTTTAATCGATAGCTAGCTTTTTTAACTTAAGCGCTATAGAGCCCGCTATAATTACTATAATACCTATTATAGAGCCCTATAAGCGACCCTTACCTCGGATTTATAAGGGATTAAGTAGGGGGGTAGAAGTATTAGTATTAGTAATAAGCTCTGAGCGTTTTTAAAACTAGTATAAGTAGATCTTTTTTAGTAATATTAGGGTACCCTTTTTAATATATTACTAAAGGATATAATAATAAGGTAGCTTATAAGTAGTTTAAATTAAGTAGTGTACGTACTTTTTTAACGGTTTTTTTTAATAAACCTAGATTTAGTTATTTACTTAGCGTACTAAGTTTTTATAAGAGGCGCTTAAGGGTACGGAGGTACGTCTTAATAGTCCTTATAGTTGCTGCCAAGCCCTGGACCTATAAATAGGACTATTTTCGACTAATTAGAGGCTATAGAGTATTTCTATTCTATTTTAATTACTTTCTACCCTAGTACTACCTATAATAACTATTTTAACTTATATACTACTATTACGATTATTACGAGGCCCACGAGAATATTAAAACTACTTAAACTACTAAATTACTATTTCTAAAGCCCTTTTTTCCCCCTTAGTATAGATCTTAAGATACTAATAAGAAAGAAGCTAAATCTAAGCGTTAGAGTAGTTATTCTAGCTTTATAAAGTCGTATAGTTAAGTAAACTATTAAATAAATATCTTAAGCTCTAAGAATTCTAATCCGTACTATTTTTAATATTCTTATTTATATAAAAAAGAACGGATTCGACCTAGCTACTCTTACTTTTTCGATTTAACCCGTTTATTACGAAGATACCCCCTAAAATAGCTACCTAACTAAGTAAATTAAAAAAGTTAACGATATTATTATTCATAAGATCTACTACGACTAGTATAGCTATAAAAAGAACTATATTAATATTACTAAAGACTTTTTAAAAAATAACGGTGTTAATATATTAATAATAATTATTTAGTAAATCCTTTATTACTATAGTTTTTATAAAACTAAGCTAATCTATAAGCTAGGCCTAATAAAAAAGATATAGTAAGAGCGACTTAAGTAGTACCTCGATTACTAGTACTAAACCCTCGACGATTAAAAGCGGGTTATATAGTTAGATAAGACCGTAGTTACTCTTAACTACTACTATAGTAGCTATAAGCTCTAGCGCCGCCTAGATAAGGCTTATACTAAATAGTATATATAAAAGAGATAAAAGGGTTATTTTAAATTTATATTTTAAAGCTTTTTTATATATAAAAAGAAAGGGCCGTGCTATTATTAAATTCCCGAGGCTATTACTAAAAAAAAGGCTACCGAAGTAGAGATTACTTAACTTAATACTAAACTCGAGCCCGTTCGATATTAGTAATAAGAGCTCGAGAGTAGTATAGAGCGAATAAGCTTATAGAATTTACCGGGCTATAAGCCCTAATTTAATTAGAATATAAAATTAAGTAAGTTAATATAGAATAATAAGGGCAGAATTAATTAGTATAAATACTATAAAAAGATCTTATTACCTAAATTATTTCCTTAAGTTAAAGGATTATTTAGTAATCTAATTATATAAAAAAATAAGGCGCTAGCTTACGACTATTACTTTACTTATTATACTTATAGCCGATTCGAGATATAAAAGCTTCTCTAGCTAGGTAATTCGCCTAACCTTAATCTTATCGAGCCTTACTAGCTATAAATAAAGAGATAAACTACTAAAAAAGGGGTACTTAAGTCCCGAGTAGAAGTAATACGTCGTTAATAAGAGTATTAGTACGTATTATTACTAGAAAAAATCTAGAAATAAATAAAAAAAATACCTTATTATATTAAGTAGATAATTATACTAGAGGACGGTAATAAATATAAAGAGGGTCGACGGGCTAGATTATACTATTAAATAGCTACTAATTAACCTTAATTAACGCTTTTTTATTATAAAATTGACGATAATTAATAATAATTATAGTAGCTAAATTCTACCGCTTGTACATACCCTAGCTAGCCCCTTATCAACTCCCCTATTTATAGTAGGGGTTGGGCTTAGTAGCTACTGCAAGGACTATTGAGACGCACCTCCGTATTATAGTATATATACGAGCGGATTTTTTTAAAATAATCCCGTAGTAGTATTTAATACTTTAGCTTAGTAATAGGTTTAGTAAGCGTTAATTATAGTTACTTAACTTATTTAGAAAATAACTAATTTATTAAATACGGCTCTAAGGTTACCTATATAGTAATAAACTTATATTTTAATACTTATATATAAGGATTTAATAATTAACATAGTTAGGTAACCGAAGTACTTAATTTAGTTAACTTAGATAAGTACGATTTTTTTATACTATAGCTTAAGCTAAGTATTAATAGTATAATTAACTACTACTATAGGGTACTTAGTAATTTTAAATTTAAATAATTAGTCATAGTATATAGCTACTAATTCGTTATAGAGGAGATTATTTTAATTCGTAAGGAATTGCTAGAAGTAAGGGTTATGTATAATTGCGCTAGTCTCGTCCCTCGTAGCCGGGCCGAAGTAATGCCGGGTCTGGGCTAGTACGTTAAGGTTAATATATTAGTAATAGAGTACGTACAGTACTATTTTAAATTAGGTATTATTATTAAGGGCGTTAAGTAGAGTAATTTTATAATCCGTATACGTAATTTATAAAAAGGGAATTTTATAAGCCCGGAGTAATACTAATAGCTAGTTAATAGCCTAACGGTAGTTAGCTTTTTTTTTATTAAATAAAAAGTAGCTCGCAACTTAGAAAGTATAACTATTATTCGTTATTTTGTAAATATTAAATAGCGGTATATTAAATCGGTTAGTTTTGTATATAGAATTTATTAATAAAATATCTAGATATTATTAAAATAGGGAAACTGCGGTAGTAGGTACGATAAATAAGCTCGTAATATAGCCCGTGTTATTATATTAGAAGCGGTACTAGTACTTTATAAAATTGCGTAATTAGTTAAATGACTATTTAATAGGGGTTTTGCTACCTAATTTACTATAGCGGTAAGTAGCTAATATATTAAGTATATTACGGGCGACGATGTTACTATAATCGCTACTTTTTAATCGGATATTTAAAAGGATTTAAATAGGTCGAATACCCTTATTTTATTAGTTAACGATTTAGTCTTTTTTATTACGTACTAGTGTGCGGTAGTAATATATAAAGCGTTAATATTACTAAATAGGTAGTTATAGTAGTTATAGAAGTTATTAACGGCGGGACGAAAGAGCTAATTATTATTTAAAAGGCTAGTAGCGATTTATTAATAATAGTTATAAATAAGGTTAAGGATTTATAATACTTATTTAAGTAGGTTAATTTTATGAAGCGTTACTATTTTTAATCGTAACGCGGGCTATAAGTATAGTAATAGGTAATAGTAATTAGCGCTTTAGTAGAGGGCTTATATTAAATAATTCGGATTACGAAGCTAGCCTCGTAAGTAGCCTCGTTAAGTACTATTCTAGCCTTAGATAGGTTAAAAAAGCGCTAGCCGTAAAGTAAGTAGTTATACTCTACGTAGTCGTATTTATCGTAATTAATAGTATATTAGTAAACGAAGGGATCGTTAATTTTATAATTATTCTTTTTATAGTATATTAATATTAGAAATAGTTTTAATTAGTAGTAGCGGTAGCGGTAGTAACGGCGAGGTCGACGAAGTAGTAGTTATAGGTGGGTAGGTAGGTAGGTAGGTAGGTAGGTGGGTAGGTGGGTAGGTGGGTAGGTGGGTAGGTATGGGCCTCCGGGCTCGGAGGTAGGGCCTGCCGCAGCCACACTTGGGGGCAGAATAGCGGGAGCTGCTAGCAGGATATCCTCGCCCTAAAGGAAAAGGGAAAGGGTCCTTTCCAGGTGACAGGGGAGACGGAAACATTATGAGAAACCGGTTGCGCTAACACTGTACGAGCCTAGAAGATGGTGCAATTTTTTGGGGACCTTGGGCTTTTGCAAAATGCTATGCTCACATTCCTGCTTTTTAGAGCCCTCGCCAGGTGTCTTGCCGGAAGCTGATATGGGTACGTCCTTGTTGTTGACGTTTTCCCATTCGGGGAAGATGTTAGTTTCGGACGCCGAACACAAGAGAGATATTGGTCTGTTGCCGGGGAATGCTAGGCGAAGTTGCAACACGGCAGGCTGTGCGTTGAGCAAAAAACCGGCTGCTTGGCCGCGTTTGTTGGAATAGTCAGGAGCGGACAGATGGAGACAACTCAAAGGTTGTGCGATGGAGAAGTGGATTTGGGGATTTCGCAAGTGGAACCTTTGTGTTCATCCTACCATTGGACATTGGCAGCCCGCCAACACACGATGCTATTGCTGCGAAATTCAGACCGCCTGACGATATGCACGGGACGCAGTGATGATCCGTCCGTTCACCATGCCCGGTGTACATGAACGTCTAGGACGTGAGTATCGCACAACAATGGAGAACGGGGGGCCGACGATGATGATGATCTGCTCCTCACCAGCGGTGGCGGCTTAGCGAATAGAGATCTGCTCTTAGCTTCTGCCAACGGTGGACATCAACCGCAAGCCTGAGAGAAGCGTGTTTCTGGTGGTACAATTGTGCGAGCCCTATCCCAGACGGCCAGTACCAAGCAAAGGCCTTCACTTAGCCCCCGGCTGAAATGTTGAACCATGTGAGAGAAACGTCTGAATACATCCATTCGCACGCAGGTTTGAGAGAGGATCGTCTGTTGCTCTGTTGCGGGGAATTGACGAGGGCTCCCATGCCTATATTGCCGTGCTTGCGAATGCCTCTGATACCCATAGCATATTTGCAAATACTGCGAGTCTATTGCTCTGCTTCCTCTGCCCAAGAACGTTGACGTGTAGTTGAGGTGGTGAAACGGCGCCGGTGGGCAGCATGAAAAGGAATTCGGGATCCACGGTAACACGCTTGAAGAGGTCAGCGACGTCGTGTACTGCGTAAGTGTTGGATGACGGCGACGGTTGGGCAGAAGGATTGACTCGTGATTTGCCGGAGCGGTGCAGGGAGACAGGCTGCCAGTTGCTGCATGGCGAGAGGCAAAATTGAGGGAACGAAGCAGACGATCTGAGAGGCTGATGAAATGAAAGACAAGTTTCGGCCGCTGATCCGATGACATCACTCGGCCTATGCCAGGGGCTCCGGGGTACCTTGTCCGAGGCCCCTCTCGGTGTGTCAGGTTTCCTGGTGGTGGTGGTGGAGGAGAGTTGAGAGTTCACAGCCTGTAAGATGCAACGGTTGTGGCGCCGGGATCATTCTTGGAGGCGCAGACGGGCAGAATGCCAGAATCCATGGAGAGCAGTCGTTCGGGTGTGTTCTCAGCCGCCAGCAACCGCGTCATAGCTAAGGCAAACTACGTGAGGGGCACTTGTATTCGCTGAGGGCAATCACCAATCTTTGTGTTTGAGGGCGAGAAAAAGAGTAAGTATCCGTACACACGAGGTTCGTCGATAGTTTGGGAACAAAAATCAAAATATCCCTGAGGCCGACCTATCGTACTGTAAGGTATCAGTAGACTCTAGAGAGCAGGGAGGAGGGCTAGTGTATCAGGGAGAAAGGTGGCCCTGGAAAGAAGCGTGGAAGTGTAGCGAGAGAGAAGAAAAAGCCATCCGAGATCTCAGCCTGTCTCTCCAGGGTCCCTGCATCGGAGACACACAAAGGATATGCTTCTTTCTTGGTTTCTCGCTCAGCTATTGGGTTTTCCATTGCGGTCAGCGCATGCAAGTACAGCAAGCAAACAGGCGAGCAAGCGGCTTGCTCTCTCGGTTACCTGGCCGGTGAGCCTTTCCTTACTAGTTCTGCCTTGTGCTGCCTTCTTTGTCCCTGCCTTACGCAGTGCTCCCCGTCTCTTGTTCCCAGTCGGACCCGTGGCGCTGGCCAAACTAATGTAGTGTGCAAGCGCAACAACTAGTATACATCCTGTACAACGTCGCGCTGAATATTACCTGGGTCGGGCGGTTGTTCTAATGTAGGAACGGGGCCGAGAGGGTCCTGAGTGGGTGGGGAGTCACTGGACGACTGAGTTTTGGGGGCCTGCCCTAGTGGGAGGGAAAGATCCTGTCATCTTTTGCGGACGGCGGTCGGTATCCCGAGATGTGACAGAGTGGTAGGTATCGTGGGTTTGACCGCTGGCGGCTGCTAATGTTGGTCAATGTCTTGAAATAAGCATCGTGGATGCCCAAAGCCGCGCAGTTTCGGCTTCCGGCTCTGCGAGGCGTGGTGACGTGAGGTTCGAACTGAGCAGAGTGTCGCTGGTGAAGAGAAGAAATTCTCTCTTCGCCATGTCACTGTCACGACATGTCGGTCCTAGGGCGAGTCTCTCATCGTCTTGGCCGCGTGACACGAGGAACGGGAGGATCAGGATTGGGAACAAACGGTTGAGAGCGGGACGGTTGCTCCATCGCGAGAAGGAAAAAGGGACCGTAAACCCCCACCTCGATCGCGACCTGCCGCCCTCGAATGCCCCATACGACGCGTAGCGTGGTGTATCCATATATATTCCATATACTTTGTACGGATGCGGATGTTTAGCGTGGCTACTTTTGATGCTTTTGAGTCTTGCTGAGTGAGCAGTTGAGCAGCTACGCCTCTTCGACCAGGCGGGCAGGCAGGCGGTCGTATGGGGATTGGAATCCGCTCTTGTACTGGAGACGAATTCATGATAGTAACCGCCTGTCTCCTGGCAGTATCCGTAGGTAAAGACTCAAGAGTGGTAAGACGGGGATGGGTGGACGGCGCCAATGCCGCCAAACCGGCTGCTGTCTGCCGGGAGTGGACGGCGGAGAGGTTCGCGCGCCAGTGAGAAGCCAGGCGTTGAGCCTGGCAGACATATCTAAATGTATGCTCGGATTGTGGATGGATGGATACGTCTCCGTAGCCCAACTCTGAGCTCTCGAGTTCCTGTCGTGGATGGATGGTGGAGATCGGGGGTGTCAGTCTTGACCTTGGACGGTATGGCGTCACAGACGCTGATCAGTCAATTTGGGCTCTGGCAGGGGTTCAACGGCGGAAAGTCCCAAGTATCCCTACTTGTGTCGACAGGCAGAAATGCGTACTCTGTGCAGGTTCCGTACGTACTCTGTAACTATACTGCTGTACCCATCTGCCTAAGGTAGGTATTCATGGGTACTTGGTCCCACAAGACGCGGGCGGCGGGTGAAGAGACACAGAGACACAGCGTAGGCGCAGGCGCAGACACAAAGGGTAGGTTTCGTTTGACTTCTACGTAGTAAACAGCATTTGCTCTGCTCGCTTCCATGTAGTGTAGTGTGTTGTTGGGTTGGTTGGTTGGTTGGTTGGTTATTTAGAGATCCAGGGTCCTTGTGGGAGGTCGGGGAAGACAAATCCTGATACTTATGCAATATCTCTGCTACCCATTTAGACAGGTGAGTACGAAGTAGCAAGTGTGAGTGTGGAAGTTATGATAGGTATTTGCCAACGAATCGGTGAGGTATCTTGGCATGCAATTACTTTTGCTTCTCCATTGGAGATTTCTTTTGGATCGCTCAGCAGTGGCGGCGGCGGTGGTGGTGGTGGGTGGGTAACTACTTGCACGATGTCGAGGAGAAGAGAAGCAGGAGCAAGCAGTAATGTAGGGGATCGGCGGCATTAACGGTTGCACAGCAGTGCTACGACTCAAGGAGTCAAGAGGGAGTGATGGATGCGAGGGGTGGCATTTGTGAAATTGATGATTTCGGCCAGCACCAAAGACTGTGTAGGTGGGGGCTTTCCAGTCCACGATCGTGATAAAATTATATGGGAAAAGCTGTACGGATAGTCTCAAGCTTTAACAATCTCAGCGAGACGCATGTTGATACCTTATTGCTATGGATTGCTACATGGAGCGACGTCGGCAAGACTCCGGGCCACCTGCCTTAGTGCCTTGTCACACCCTACTAGTGTAAGAAGGTGGAATTGCAAATCGCAGGCAGGCGGCAGTCGGCAAGTACAGACCAGACTATGAGTATAAGCTACAGAATCGTCAAAAATCGTGAAAGAGGCGGCAGGACCGTAGGAGAGAAAGGCCCGGAGGGCGGGAGTACGATGAATCAGGTTGAAAGGAGAGGCCCGAGGATGAGGACGGGATGAGAGGAACGGAAGCTCGTCCGGTGTGGCACGGTGACACCCAGCAAATTGCAATTAGCGACGGGACGGGGCAGTGGAAGTGGAAGTGGAAGTGGAAGTGGACGTGGAAGCCGGAGAGAAAGCAACGGAAGGGAGACCGTCTTTTGAGAGTACGTATCTACGTATCTAGGTAGGTAGGGGATCATGTGCCTTTGGATACCTACTGTGTACGTACCGGGGTGCGGTGCTGACATGCCCGACCAACGTCACAATGTGTGGGGAAGGCCAGTATGACATGTGGGCAGAAAAGGAATGCCTCAGGTCAAGTGAACAAGTACTAAGATACGTAGAGAATAGCACCAATTTGCAAGCGCAGGGTCAGGGACACCGAATTAAAGGACCCGCCGGTGCGGTACGGGGACACTTTCCCTGGATCCAATGGAAAGACCCGAGGTACGTATATCAAGCCTTCGGTGGAAGCGGTAGCCTCCCTGTTAGGTAGGTTTTTTTTCCCACGACAGGTCTTTCCCTGCTTTCCCCATCTTTTGCGCGGTTCCTTGCCTCATCGTTGCCCCCCCAAATGCTTCCTCCCACCTTCCATTCTAACCGGGCACTTGGACGCTTTTAGCAACAACCTACCCTACCTGCTTACTGTGTATGTACATAGTCACCTAGGTAAGGTACTTGGAAGTTGGGCGTTCCCCCCCAGGTTGAACCTCTGAAGGTGCCCTGACGGACAAGTCCAGTGACCAGAGCTTTTCGGTACGTACCGCCCTCCCCCTCTCTGGCATCCGTCCGTCTCATCAGTCTCATCCGTCTCAGGCGCAAACAATCACAAACACGCCGTCGCCCTCTGAGGTTGTCGTCAATCTCGAATTCCAACCAGGCCGTGCCACCCCGCTGCGCACCATTACACTATTCCTGCTCGGCGTGTTTCTGCTTCCATAGGTGCAAGGCTGGTTCAAGGGCTCAAGCACTATCTATCTGTTTTCGACCTGAGTCTCTATTCAGCACATCAGACTACAAAGTCCAAGACCACGGTTGCCGCCATCTTTCCTGCTTGCATACCTTGGTAGAGAGCAGATTGCTACCACAGCCGCAGCATCACGAATTGGATCACGGTCAAGATCTACTCTAGCCACTACTGCACTCAGTGGCGCCGGAGCAGTGTGGCAGCTTGCTCTCACCATGTCCGATTCGACCCTCCCGTAATTCCACTGGACTCGGTGGTCAATCAAACACCACACGGGAGCCGTCCATGCTGCCGCTCCCTCACCACACACCAGGAAACGTTAGTATGAGCCCATACATGCCATAGCATTCCATTCCTACATGGCTACGCACATCCCACACCGTGCTTGGATACAGGAGCACGGCATCACGGCGCCCGCCTGCATCTCCCAACTCTCAGCTTCCTAGCCACTACCTAGGTACCTAGCTGACTACATTGGCATAGTGGCATGCTCAAGTTCTTTGCAGCTTGCACCGCACCGACCAGGCGAACCAGCGAATACCCTAAAGAATACCATCCAAGACGCACGGCATGACAGAGACACCCAGCTACGCAACACCTCTCGAGTCTGGAAAAGCAAGCAAACCCAGTCCCAGTTGAAGCTCCCTCAGGAAAAAGAGTTGCAGAGGCAAAACAACCCACGACACACGCACGGCGACAAAACGGTTGCGATAACATCATCCTTCTCCACACCGCTTCAGCCTGACCGGGCCACTCTACGCATAACAACCATTTACAACGGACGACTGCCATTTCGACCTTTGCTGTCCCGCCCCTGTCGTTGTGTTGCGGTCCCTCTCGATGACCCCTGTCGTGTCCATCGTCACTCTCCACCACCCCCAGCAGCACTCAAGGCGCCCTCGCTCGCACACCACGCTCCCAAGCCCCCCCCCCCCCCCCCCCCCCCCCCCCCCCCCCCCCCCCCCCCCCCCCCCCCCCCCCCCCGCCCCCCAGGCGCCCCCCCCCCCCCCCCCCCCCCCCCCCCCCCCCCCCCCCCCCCGTTCTGCCTTTGCCGCAGACTCAATCCTCGACTCCTACGACATTGGGTGGGAGTCTGGCAAGGGCCCCAATCCGATCGACACCACAAAGCCTCCAAAGTTCAACCAAAAGGGCCAAAGAGGGCATCCCATTTGCAACTGGTCCTGAGTACCGCAGATCGCGACAACTTGGCCACCTGTAAACGTCAACGCCTGAAGCAAACCCCACCCAAGCCAAGCCAGCTATTTGCGACCCTTTCACCTCTTTCTCTGCCATTCCCACAGATCGCATTCCATTGTATGTACAGCTACCACGGCCGTCGACGCAACCGCATGCTACCGAGTACATACATACATACATACCTGCTGTCGCTCATCACCTCCGTGCTCTCGCTCGGTCTTCCCTACCGTCGCAATCCCGTATTACTTCCACGACATTCCCACTCTCAGTCACCTATTCTTTGGGTCTCTATGCTCTTTTCTCCCGCTTCCCAAATTCCGATTGCCATACGACCCCCACCCTAAGGAGCAGCAAAAGAGAAGTAATCGGCGCGAGAGACGATTTCTTCCAAGAACCCATACATATCCCTCCCCCAAAGACAAAGTGACAAGGAAGAGGGAAAATTGAGCGCAGAAAAAAAAAAAAAAAAAAAGCCAGAGGCTGCCCAAAAACCCACCCACTACCCACGAGACCTCGTCTGCCCCCCATTCATAGTCATACACTACCCGTTGCGGCCCACCGCGCCTTTTTTTCTTCCTCTTCCCCTTTGCTCGACACTCGGCTTGGTCCTTTTCATCTGCTCTTCTTCCCTCCTCCCGCCGCCGGCTCTGTCCCTGCCTACGAGACCGGTAGGACCCTACTCCGTACTTGCTTCCGGAATACAACCACCAAAACCCCCACATTCCATAATAATCCACGCCCCATATACACCACCACCCGCCGCCATCACCGCTACTAATACCACCTTTGCAACCACCTGACTCTTCCGCCGCCATCCTCGACTCCTCCGCCACTGTGAGCCTGCTCCAGAGAGCCTTGACCCTGCTTTACAAGGTGCCAAGACCCCGTTTCTCAACTCGAGCCTGGTGACGGAGTTGCATCCATTCAAAACCATATTTGCCTTTTGAGCCGCCCTCTTCGCTCTTTAGCAACCAACTTTTCCTGCCCCTTGGCAATCATATCAATCCATACTGTTCCCTGAACGCCAGCAATTTCGCGCAGTACTCTCACCGACAATCACCACTTCACAGTACAACCTTAGCAGCCAACTCGACAACGTTGTCAACATGGACAACGAGCACCAAGCACAGTTCAGCGAACAATCGCATCTCCCTCCTCACATCGAGCGGTCCCAATCAAGCTCATCTTCTTCTTCTGTCGATCACGACCACGACGAGCACCACATCCACCAGCCAACTCCTATCCGACCTCGGTTGCCCAGCAGAAAGAGCAGCGGGCCGTTGGTGGTACCCCGGGACAGCTCGGCAGTGGGCCCAATAGATGCAGAGTTTGGACCCGACGACGTGAGGGCTATGAGCCCACGGAGGACCAGTGAAGACATCGAAGCACTAGGAAGGGAAGCGCGAGAAGAGCTCAAGAGGTAAACGAAACCCTCTGCCACTTCAAGACGCGCCAATCACTAATAGCACCCTTCTCTACAGACACGCAAAGGCTTTGCAAGACTCGCTCTTGACCATCTTCAACCGCATCGAGGCCGTCAGAGAAGAACATGACAAGCTCGATAACAACAACAAGTTCCTCCAAAAATACATTGGCGACCTCATGACCACGAGTAAAATCACTGCCGCGCCAACCAAGGGCAAGAAATAAGGCATCTACGCACACTTTCAGATTGAAGAGGTGGAAACAGATTGCATCACATCACCCCCGTTGAATCGCTCCTTACCATCGTCGACTCGCACTCGGACCGCGACAGCTTGATCACCTATGAAGGGGGACGCGCATCCTGACGCCATTCAGGAACAATCACACCAAGGAAGTGCTCTTCGAGCACCCACTACACTGCCTAATCGGACACCGCCCGCGAAGGGCATGATACCCCCTTGTGGCCGAAATGGCCTATAGCGTTATACTGAACTCGTTTATGGCTTTACGGCACGGACACGGTATTTGGAGAGGAAAAACAAAAACTTGCATCGGCTCGCAACTTGTACACTAACGAACATCATCATCATTGGGGGTTTCGACAAACCGTCAAATGGCATATTGGGCATAGGACAGCATCAGGCGTTTCGGGCTTTTGGTATAGGGCTACGGCCTTGGGGATTACGTTCGCATATTGTTTATATACCTCGCCATAGGCGGGGAGAGGTATCGACCTCGAATTGACCAAAGGAATTTCTTTCATTCATCCTCATCGACCTGGCTTCCGCAATCACGATAGGGCCATCTAGTGACAGCTTCCAATCTCGACCACTTTTTGTAAGATTGACGATACCCAATAGTTTTTAGTCACGAATGAGTCGCGGCCTGCGAAATCTGTGGTGGTTGACCTGCGCCACACGAAGATCCCTCACCAACTTCCGAACATAACGAAAGCACGCCGACGTCATTTGCCACCGATTACCGATGTCGCCCACAACACCCACCATCGATTCGTATTACGGGACAATTCGTATGACGGGAAAAAGTTGCACACGAGGAAAATATTCTGTCGTAAGGCTCGATTTCAGGCATTTCTATCGACAATTTGTCAAAAACGCTCTGGGACGCATTGAAGGGGGGTGGAAGGGTTTACGACATTCTACACGAGGCCAGACAAGCGCGACGTTGTGCGATGGTCGTTACACGAAGCTCCCACCGAGCTTATGGATCGGCATAGAGCTAGGCAAAGACGGTTGTAGAGGAGGGGACCTGATAGCAGAGGATGAGCCTACGTCAGACGTCGGACAGAGGGTGCTCGAAGAAGGCTGCCATTGGCGGTTCTAGCCGCCGCAAGACCGAATGAGCATCGAGATGAGGTAGAGGGGGTGTTCGTATGTGTGTTGGTGGGATGATGGCAGCTGACGATATGTGAGGAATGATCGGCCTTACGAGAGCGGCGATCGGCTCCGGGACGCGGGTTCGTGGAGGAGGCTCGCGGTGTCTGATGCTTGGAAGTATTAGATTCTTGGAGTGGGGCGCAAGAACTGGACTCGGGAGGGCTTGTCAGCTCAACGAATTCTGAATGAGATTTGGGTCAGTTGGGACGATGAGCTGACGCCAAATGAGTGCACGGGAGTTGATAGGTGGTTACAGGCAAAATCAATATTGACAAAATGCAATTTGAGATAGGCTAGCACGCTAAGCAGTCGTTCATCGTCCATAAGCTGAGAAGAACCCAGTATACCTGCCTGTTCATGGCAAATTATTAAGATCAATCTCCTGCTACTTAACACATATTCTATTGCTGCCCTTTCGACGATCAAAAGCGCTATGTAAGGTAGCTTGCGATATTCATCCAGAGGGGCCTACGTAGAAATAGCTAGGAGCATTTACAGTATCTCGCTAAGGAGGCCTGCTAGATAGCACGAGGCTAGATTGATGTTGGCATTGTGCAAACGGGATGGAAACTTCCTATCAAGGTATTTACTCGTTGAAAGATATTTGGCGTGGAGGAACGAAAGGCGTTTTAAAATCATTCTATGAACTACCTACTGGATGGTATCACTACATCCGAGTGCAGCCAATCTCCTCGTCCTGCTCTATTTTGAGATTGTTTATAGGTAGTAGATATAAGGGAAATACGATTAGATTAGTAGTTAATTTATTATTGCCCCTACAAAAGCCCGCATGTTTATATTGAAGCCATCTTAGCAGTTGACAGAGTGGCCAGCTTGCCGGCCATAGCCTGTAGGATACAAAGGCCATTGGTACTACAGTTCGTCTATCGACTTTTGGCTGGTTTTCGCTATTTTGAACTTGATGTCGGAACGACCAAGTTCGATGAAAGTGTCGGATTGGAAGTCTAATTCGACCTCGGCGTACGGCAGCCCGCGTAGGGGCTAATTATAGCCCCTACTTATAATTATCGCGGCCTGCCTAACCTACGGTTAGAACCTCCTTTTTATACTTACGCAGAAATTTATATAGTTTAATTAATCTTTTTATTAACCTACGGTTCGAACTAATTACCCTATAATAAGAATACTAATACTAATTAGTAATTAAATTCTATTATTATAGATTAATAAGGTATTTTATTATATAAAAAAACGACCTCTTAATACTATACGGGATAGGAAATTCGTATTAACTAACCTTATAAAAGTAAATAAAAAAGGAGGCGATTTTTAAATATTATACGGAATTAAGTAATCGTAGCTTTTTATTACTTACGAGAGGTTAACGTTTATTATATTAAACTACGCTAATTAATAAAACCGCTTAAGTAACTAGTTTTTTAATATTAATTTAAGTAGCCCTTTTATTAAAATAACTTTCTTACGGCCGGCCCGCGATTAGAAGCTAGCTAATTAAATTAGTAAAAAGAAATACTTATATAATAACTACTTATTTAATTAATTAGTATAATAAACGAGCTCGATAGTACGGAATAAAAGAGTACTATACGATCGAAAAAAGGGTTCTCTAAGTATAATAAATATTTTTAATAAGTATAATAAGAACCCGTGTAAGAATTATAAAACTAAGAGATTTATAATATATATAAGGGTTTATTATAACGAGGGTTTTATAAATATAACCTCGAAGCCCGTAATATAAACGATCTTTTTATAACCCCTTTAAATACCCCCTGGGTATTACGTAAGAATATAGTAAAGGGGACGGTCTAACGAGGGAGGAGGGGATTTAGAGATTTTAATAGCCTCAGGTTAAGAGTATTATAGGTATTAGAAGTTAGCTTAGGAAAAAAAGTAGCTACTTTAAAAAAATAAAAAAAGTTACTAGCTTAAAGACGTCTTACGACCTCTTATTAAAGTAGTAATTAACTTAAAAAAAAAAGCTAAAAAGACACGGTTTTAAAAAGAAAGAAAAAGAATCCTCTAAAGGGCCGCTAAAGAGCTCTTTTTTATACTAAATCCCGGCGCGAGATTATTAATTTTAAAAAATAACTAAATAATAAAAGGGATTATTAGTAAGCGATAATTACTAAATTAGCGTAATTAAGCTACGAAAAAAACTACTTAAAAAGATATAAAATAGGGTACTAAGAAGCTATAAGAAAAAGGATCTCTAAGGTATTTATCCCTATTTAGTACGAGCGATCTTAACGTAATAAAGATTTATAATAATTAATAAGTATTTTTAATAAGTTTACGAAGTTTTTAATATTATAAAAAAGAGGGCTTAACTTTACTAAACGTACTTAATAGCTTAAACGGCTTTTTTACGAGCTACCTAGCGTTTATTTTTAACTATTTTTATAAAATACAACTCTAAAAGAAGTAGGTTAAAAAAGGAAATAATTTAAAATTACATAAAGTACGAGGCTTAGGAAGTTAGAAATATACGGAATAGTAGAAATTAATAACTAATCAAGATCCCGAGATTAATTACTTCGTTTTTTTATAATAATATAAAGGTTTGCTATTATTATTTAAAAAAGAATTATTAAAACTTATTTTTTTATTTTAAATAAAAAGGAGGATCTTAGTAAGCATAATAGCTAGCGATTTAGAGGGATAGTAGTTATTATTAGAGATAGTAGAAACGAGAGTAGTAATAAAACGGTAAGAGGAAGTAGGAATTGCCTAGACCCTAATAGATTCGTTAAGTAGCGAAAGTACGGGTTTACTATAGTTAATACGCAGGTTAAATATATTTTTATTAAGATTAAATACGTTAGTAATTACTAATATAAGTACGAATTAAAATACGACCCTTAGCGAGTTAGGGTAAGGAAAAAAAGGAAGAAACCCGATCTTAAATAGTATTCTAATCTTTTATAAATAAGTAAATATTAACCTAGATTATTAAAGAACGTGGATATATAGAATTACGGATTAACTTAATAGTAAGTAAATTAACGTAGTATTAATCTATTTAACTAAGGTTTATAAAAAAAAGGGGTTATAGGGGTAACCCCTATTTTATAAAATCGTAAATAACCTTAGTTATTAGCTAGATAAATAGTTTATAAACGTAAGCCTAAGAATTATAAAAGTAGTTAATAGATTTTTCTATAGGCGAGGGGTATTATTAACGTAATTATAATTACGAGAACTATACAAAATTTTAGTAATAACAATTATAAAAGAGGAATTTATACTATAGAACTAAGTATAAGTTAATAAGGTATATAATCGCTTTAATAAATTTAGAAAAAGGGTAAATAACCCGGATTTCCTTTTTATAATTATTAATAATAATTTATTATTATAAAAGAATATATAGAGGTAAATTATAGTACTAAAAGTACGATAATTAATAATTTTATTTATTTTAATCTATAGCTTATTACCGTTATTAATACGAAATTCAGTACTAATTAGCTATTAAGAAAAGAGGTAAACTACCCGAAGTTATTAATAATACGTAGTAACGTAAGGATCGTATATAGATATTAAAAATATAATAGTAAATACGAGGTAATTTATAGCTTTTAAAAAGATTTTTTTTAAAAAGAAATTATATTCTAGAGGGAAGTACAAGGTCTTATAAAAAACCCTAACGATATTTTATAACTATTATAAAAAAGTTAGGATTAGAGAATACTAGTATTATTTAGTAATTAATATCGTACTTATAGGTAAGGCCTCTAATTATTATTACGAAGGAGTGCGTAATCTCGATCGAAACGACTTTTTTAGTATTATTAATATAATTTAAAGCTATTAAAAAGGTATAGGGTATAAAGGACTTTCGTAGTACGGTACTTAAGAAGAACTATTAATACTTATAAAAGTAATATAAGATACTTCCTTCGATCGGGTTAATACGGCCTTAATTAATAGAGTTATAACTAAAGAAAGAGGGTAGTATTAACTAGATTAAAAAAGTAAAGTTCTTAATTATTTTATATTATTATATTTAAAAATAAATTATTAAAAAAGCTCTAGTTTAATTTTAAAAAAGTATATATATAATTAAAATAAAAATCCGCACTACTTAGCTCCTTTTTTTAATTAGGGGCCTTTTTTTTATATCTTTTTTTAATTAGCTCTCTTATAGGTCCCTATACTTAATTAGTTTTAAAAAAAAATTACTAAGATTAATTACCTTACTCTATTCTAATCGTCCTCTAATCTTTTTTCCCTAATCTTTTATAAAAAGAAATTATTTTAAATTAGTCCTAATTACTATATATAATTAATTATATTAAGCTTTTTACTTACCCTTCTTTTTTATAATTACTTTTTTTATTTCTTTTACTTTTATTATATTTTCTATTAGCTTTACTTAGTTCTTATCCTAATCTTTTTTAATAATCTCCCGATTCTAACTTTTATTAGCCTAATTCTTTTTAAATTTTTTTATTAATAATAGTATTTAAAAAGTATAAGCTAGAGTTATATATATAGTTTTTATAATTAGGTTGTCGTACTAATCGACTTATTATTCCCTTATATTCTTATTAATATTAGCTTTATTTATATATATATTACGACGTTATAAGAGATTTTAATAAAACTTAGCTAGCTCTTAATATTAACGTTCGCTATTCTCTTATATAACTTAATTATATTTAAAGAGTATATACTTAATAACCTCTTACTTTAACTAAACCCTTAGTATTTTAATTAAAATCTTTATAATAAGACTATCCCCGCCCCTAACTAAAGTATTTAAAAAATTACTCTTTTAATTACTTAAACCAGCTTTATTAAAAGCTAGGCTAAAACGTAATAATAACTTAAGTAATAATATATTTAATAAAAACTTTATAACTTAATAAGTCTTAGGAGTATTAATTAAGTATATAAGTTAATTATTAACGATAGTATCTAAACGCTAGTTAGTAACCTTTATTAATTTAATTACTTATAGAGTCCGATTAGGGTCGCTACTTATTATAAATCCTCGGGTACTCCTTAGTATTTTTAAAAATTAAAATAATAAAAATAACTTTTTAAAAATAGTAAGTTCTTACTTAAAGTTTTTAATTATTTTATATATCTTTTTAAAATACGTAAGATTAATAAGAGTATAATAGTTATAATTATAGGGGTTATAAATTTTTAGATCTTAGTTAGTAAACCTAAGGCTAAGTAAATAAGAACCGGATTTTTAAAAAGTTAATACCTTAGGGGCGTTAGTTATAGTATAATTAAAGTTATTTAAATTAATATAGGGCCTATTTCTAAAGTCCTAATTATTTATTATTTTATTAAAAAACTTTTTTAAAAGAGGTCTTATTATATTAAAAAAGTAATAACTATTATATTAAAACTCGTAGCTAATTTACTAAATTTAAACTACGTAGAGTTTATTATTAAATAATTTAAAGTATTTATAAGTTATTTAATATATATTATAAGTTAAGTTAAGCTAGCTATATTAGACCGCGTTACGAAACTATTTAAGTACGTATAGACCGTATTCTTATTTACTTAGTTATTATACTATAGGGACTACGTAAGTACTTACGTTAATTAGTTATTAAATATAAAGAAGTATATTAATCTAATTATAAAAGGCCTTTAGTACTAAGATATTATTAACGAATATTCTCTCTAAATACTTAAGAGCTTACTTTAGATCGTATTAATAAACTATACTATTTTACTAATTAATAATTATTCTTATAAAATAGCCCGGATTATTAATATAAAAAAAGAAAATTACTAAGTACGCCGAAGTCCTAATTTTTTATATAGTTTCTTAGATTTAAAGAATTAGAATAGGGGTCTTATTTAGTTTAAAAGTACTCTCTTATCCTTTTTTAATTATAATTATATTATATACTAAAGTAAGGTCCTATATTATAACCTCTATTATAGATCTAATTTCGTATTTTTAAATCTAATCTTTATATAATAAGCGTCCTTAAAAGTTATAATAATTAATTAAGATCTTTATTACTTTATAATAAGTCTAACTTATTTAAGTTTTTTAGTTTTTTAAACTTTTAAAAGCCTCGGGGCGCTAATTAAAAAAGGGAAGTTTATCTCTTATACTAAGCTAATTAAAAAAATCGATTTTACGAGGGGTTAGGATTATTTAAAGAAAACTAGTTTATTTAGGTACTAGGTTCGGGTAATAATTAATATACATTTTATATTAGTAGTTTATATTAAAATTAACGAACTAAAAGTCCTTAGTATTTGTTATAGTCCTAGGGTTAGTCTTATTAAAAATAATATATCCATTTAGATTTTACTTTTTTAATTAGTATTTAGTATTATTTTTAAAGTTTTTTATTGTAATTAGGCCCTAAATTTACGCTATATCCTTTTTATTATCTAGTTTAAAAGGGGAGATAGGAGGTAAAGAGGCTATTATAAATCGCTAAGTTAGTATTTATATAGTAAATTAAAAAGTAAAAATTAGAGGAAGTTTAATTAGTAATAGTTATAGGAAAGTAGTTAAAGAGGGAAGAAAGAAAAGTTAAGTAGCTAAGTAAAAAGCTATTTTTTTATACTAATTACGAGGGTAGCCTCTACTAATTAAAAAAAAAAGCGCTATATTACGAATAATAAGAAGGCCCCGATCCTATAATTTACTCTTTTTTTTTTTATATAATAATTATAATTTAGCGCTAATTAGCTAAGAGGCCTATAGTACTTTCCTCTTTAATACCCCGGATCTGAGGGGGTATATAAAGGCCCTTTTTTAATTCCTCTATCGCTTTTTATTTTTTTCCCTAAATAATAGCTTCTTAATTATAATTATCCTTTTTTATTTAGTTTCTTTTCTTTTTAATAATATAATCTACTTACTTATTATATTTAATATTTTAGCTATTAATAACGCGTATCGGATTACTAAAACTACTCGTTACGACGTCCGGCCTTAGTAATATTCCTCCTTTACTTTTAAGAAGGTTTATTTTTAAAAAACTTAGGGTTATAAGTTTTAAGAAGTTAACAAAAAGTAGATTATAATAAGTACTACCCTATTCGATCTTTTTAATCCTTATCCTAATTTAATATTACTCTTTTTTAAATCCTTAAAACTACTAATTAATTAACTCTTTTTAAATTAACTAAAAAGCTTTATACCGAATTTTATATTATAAATCCTTAGGTTAATAAATATACTAAAAGAGAAATAACTTAGAAATTTTAATAGTTAATTACGAATTAAAACGTTATTAAAAAGTACGTTTATAATCTGGGTATTATAAGCGGATTATTTTTATAAAGCTGTTGGGTTTTTATTAGTTACGATTATGCTAATTATTTCGGCCCTCTATCTTAGTAATTAAGTAAACGAACCCCTATTATTAATTCTTTACTTATCTAAGCTTATAATATTTAGAATATTATATTTTATAACTATTATATATAGTCTTTTTAAAAGTATATCGGTTTTAATATTAAAAAGCTAGTTAAAAAAATAGTCCCCTATTTCGAGTACGTTTCTTTTCTAAATTACTTTAATAATTAATATAGTAATTATATATATTCTAAAAATAAGAAATACTATTTTAAAAAGAGTAACGATTAGTAAGTTATTAGTTAGTCTAGAGCTAACTCTAAGTAAGGTTATTATTATTATTATATAATAAGTAATAATAAAATAGCATCTCTAATCCTAATTAATATTAAAAGAGTTAAGATTTTAGTTTATATAGTTTTTAACTAGATTAATATTACTAAGACCGAGGAGGATAAGTATAATTCCGTTTTTAAAAACGCCCTTTTTACGTACCTTATTAAAAACTATATACTTATAACTTACGAAAGTTATTAGCGTATTAAAATAAAATAAGTAAAATAGGAGGTTATATAAGCTAAGCTAGATACTAAATAGGCTTAATTAGATAGGGAACTAGGCTTAGATATTTAAAGGGAGGAGTAGGGTTTTTTAATACGATTATATAATTAATAAGTAAAGTTATTAAGTTTTTAATTATAATAGTTAAAAAATAATTCCTCTTTTTTTTATCGTCCCCTTATATTTTTATCCCGGATTTAAATAAAAAGATAATTAAAGAATTAATAAGATTTAATAATATCCTCGTAAAATAATATTTAATAAATAAAAAGAACTCGTAGCTTATACTAAGAATTAGTAATAATAAGGGGTAATTTAGTCTTAATAAGAGGCCCTCGCTTATAATCGGGTTTACTTAATAATTAATTAAGTATCCTTATTTTTAGAATTTATTATATTATTATTATAATTAAGAAGTAGAATCGTAGTATTAATTATATTATTTTATAAGGATAAAAAGTTAGTTAAGTTAAAAACAAAGTCCTTATAAAGATTAAACTCGTTAAGTAATAAGTAAAGGCTTTTTAAAGATTTTAAAAACTTTTTAAATTAATTACTAATATAAATAGCCCTTATAATTAGTTTATTAATAAGCGTCTCTAGTTAATACGACGATTCGTTCGGAGTAGCTAAGTAAATACAAAAAGGTCCTTATTAATAATAATTAAGTTTTTTAAAAATTAATATATAATTCTTTTATTAAACGTTAAAAATAAGAATTAAATTACTAGTTTATAACTTTATTAATTAGAGGATATACGAGGAGTTAAACTAGTTATAAGTTTAGGTTTAGTATTAAGCGACTTTATTAACTATAGCTTTTTAATTATTTATTAGAGAAGTAAAAGCTTATAATCGGGCTTAGACTTTTTAATCCGTTATATATATATTTTCCTAATTAAGTACTTTTTAAGTTACCGTTCTTTTTTTAATCGGGGTCGTTATATAATAACTATAAATAAAATAAAATAGTATATAACTTAATAATACTCTAATAGTTATCCTATTTATAAAAAGGGCTATAGTTAGTATTAATTTAATATCTTTTTTTTTTAATCTAACTAAATATAAAGTATATATATAATAAGTTAGTAACCCTTTTTAAAGAGCCCGTTAGTATAAGGGTTATAAACTAATATAACCTTTTATTAAGTACTATATTATTAATTAAGCTACGTTATAGCGCCTATATTTTCTTATCCCCCGTTAATAATTAGAGTACCGTAAATCCTATAGTAATAAATAATATTTTTTTAAATAAACTTCGTAATATTCTTTAATATAGCGTTCGTTATAATCCGCGCTTCTAAGTATTCTATAAATTTATAACGCGCTTTAATAACCTTTTATTTACTTATATACTAAACGTCTAAATAGACTTTAAAAAAAAGTTCGTAAATCAGAACTATAAATATATAAGGGTTATTAAAACGTTATAATCTAGCTTTTTAATAAGCCTTATAGGTCGTAATTAACTCCCGAGTCTAAGCGTATATTCTTAGTTAATAATATTATTTTATAAAATAAAAATATATAACCTCTCGTCCCCTATGCCCGGACTTATTATATACTTTATTAATTAGGTCTACTTAGTAGCGCTTATTATTAATTATTTAAGTAAGTTAGGAATAAGTCTTTGTCCCTTATTAAAATAAAAGTTTATTCTATATAATAAATCGTATTACTATTTACTTAAAACGTCTAAACTAATTAAAGAGTATACTAGCTAGCCTCTTTAAAATAAAAAAGAAATAGGCGATTTATTTTAAAAAGTCCGATTATTATTTATTCAGCGCTAGTATATTAGCTAGAATATCTATTTCTTATATCTAATTAATAATAGCGTTATTATAACTATATATTATAATAAAAAAGTTCTTTACGACTCGTATTTATAGGACTCGTACGTTAATAAAGTCCTTAATATCCTTGTTAAGTTTTATTTTAACTAAGTTAGATTAGCTAAGGTTTTTTTTTAAAAGGCTATTTACCGTAATATTCTTTTTCTTATTAATATACTTAATTTTAAAATTAAAAAGTCTAATTTAAGAGAGCTAGTATATTATTATTATTAATAATAAGTTATTTATTATATTATTAATCTAAATAACTAGGACTTAAGTGTTAGTTTTTAATAAAAAGTTAATCCCGAATAGATAATTACGAAGACGCTTTAGGCTTATTAAAACGCCTTATATTTTAAGCTTTTTAGAATTATAATTAAGCTCTAGCCCGTACTATATCCCGCTCTTATATTAAGTAATAATACGCTCGTTATTAACGATCTAATTAAGTATACTACTTTATTTTTTAATATTAGCGTCTATTATAAAAATAATCCGTCCGGCCTTAGTACTATAGTTTAGTAAAACTAAAATAGGAGCTATAGTAATTACCTTTTTAAGCATTTTTATAGCTTTAATTTATAGCGCTCCCTATTTAAAAAATTAGTTCTTACTAAATAAAGAGTATAACGGGGCTATTTTAAAAAAAAATTACTTAATTTAGTAATAGTAAAAGGTAATAATACTAAGAAACGATCTAACTTTTAAAACGTTTAAGTATTTTATTTATTTAAAAATTTTAAAAACTTTAGCTTAATTAAGCCATCTCCCTTTTATACTATAAAAATAGCTTATAATAACCGCGGATAGCTAGTACTATTATAACTTTACTTTAGAAATAGTATAACTAACTAGCTCGACGTTAACTAAGACTTAATTAATATTCTAAAAGTATTTATAAATAAATCGCTAGATCCTAGGATAGTTAGTTAAGTACTTATTATTATAGCGGGATCGCGGGCCTTTAATTATAATATTATTAATAAAAACGCTATAGTATTTTAAAATTAAGTTATAGAGAATACGGGTTATAATTTAATAAAATTAAGCTACCGAATTTATCGTTCTTATTAAGAGGGTATAGTATTTATATAGCCCGAGTAAAGTTAAGAAAGTCGTTAAATCGTAGCTCTTTTTATTTAAAAAGATTTAATTATAATTAAAAAAGAAATTTAAAAAAGAAATAAGTTAATTTATAATAAATTTCTCTAAGAACTCGTTAGCGTTAAGTAGTTATTAAGTATCTTAAAAAATAATAGCGTTAATTTTAGTTACTAAGTTAATTAATTAAAAACTACTATTCTTTTTTATTATTAAGAACTAAGAGTTCTAATATATAGTATAGCTTTTTTTAATAATTCTCTAAATAATACGTTCTTAGATTACCTCGAAGGCTTTTAATAATAGAACTTTCGGGATCGAAATACCCTTTACTTACTAAGCTTTATAAAGTATAATTTTAATTAATTATAAAAGTATAACTATAAGGTCGAGACGGCTATATTTAAAAAAGTCCTACGTTAGCGCTTTTTCTTAATTAAGGAGTATTTACTTAAAAAGATTTTATTTATAAAATAAGAGATAGTTATAATTTTTAAAAATAGCTTAAAAATAGTTATTTATTAATTTAGAGCTTAGTTTTATATCCGAGAACTTAAGTATAATAATATTTTTATAAGGGCCCGATTAGTCTCGTAGCTTATTTCTAACCTCTTTAAGTTTCTTAAGCTTTTAATAAGGATTATTATTAGGTATTAATTTATTAGAGAGCGCGTTATTAACTAGCTAGACCTTTTAGTTCTTTTTTTTATATATTATATTAATTTTTATAATATAAAAAATTTAATAAAAAGCTTTTTTAACTATCTCGTACTATTTTAATACCTTTTACTTTAGTTTTATAATTCGTTATTTAATATATAACTCCTCTTATTAAAAAGTAAGTATTCTTATTAAGAGACGTAAATCGTCTTAGTTAGCTAATCCGTTTAGTCTATCTTTAGCCTTACCCTAAGTAGCTACTATTACTCTCCTAATCTATATAATTTAAAACTAAATTACGTAGAGCGCAACTATAATTATAATTTAATTAGCTTAGCTTTAGTCTAAGACTATTATAATACGCTTATCTTTTTTTAATTTAAATTTTAAATAAGGGTTATTAAAACTAATAGTATCCCTAGTTATATTACTAATATTTAGTTTTCTAATCTAAAAACTTTTTTTATATATTACTTAAGCTAGGGTAAAATATCTTTTACGTCTTAAAAACTATTCGTCCTAATTATCCTTACGGGGATCCTTAGCCTTACGTTTTTAATATAAATTAGAATAGTAATTATCTACTTATTATATTTAAAAAATAGCTTAGTATCTTATATAAATAAAAAACTTAGTAATAACGGATCGGAGGTCTCTCGCTCGTTTTTAATTAAAAAATAAGTAGTTATTTTAAACTTACTAATTTATACGTTTATAAAATAAAAGCTATTAAAAGTTATTTAGCTAGTCGGATCGTACTTAAACATCTATATCTAAAGCTTTATTACTAAATAAGAAATACTAGCTTTTTTAATATATTATTTTAAAAAGATATTAACTTACGTTCTAATATTTAAAATAATAACGATTATCGAACTTTTATTATTTTAATCTACGCTAAATATTTAGATTTCTAACTAAAAGTAAGCGTTTAAAATTATAGAAGTTAAGAGCTTAGAAATTAAATTAGCACCTCTAACTTTACTAATCTTAGCTATATAGCTCGGCTTTAAAAAGAGGTTCTAGTTATACTCGTTAAGGAGATCCTTAATATCCTTTTACTATTACTTATTTTTTACTAAATTTACTAAGGACTTCGGAGTTTTTAATAAGATTTTATTAGTATTAAAATATCCTTAATTATATATTAAAATTATTATTACTATAGTATATTCTAATATAATTTTTTATAAAAGGTTTATAAGAAATAAGATCGGGGCCTCGAGCCTTTTTTTTATTAACTTCTTTACCTCGGCCCTAGAATTAAAGTCGTAGGTCTAATTTATAGTTATTATTTTCTAAATCTTATAAAAAAGAGGCTCTTAGGTTCTTTAAGTACTAGTATTAGGGGTATTAATTAGGACTTTAATAAGCTAGGGCCTAAAGATAAATATAGAAGTTATATCCTCTACTATTTTAAAAGCCTCGTTATTATCGTTAATTTCTATAATTTCTTTTTTTAATTAAAAAAAGAAACTATTTTTTTTTTAAATTATAAAAGCTAGCTCGGACTATTAATCCTATATATTTTCTTAAAATATAACGTAGTTACCGAGGTACGGTTCTTAAGTAGTCTTTTTTTATAAACGGTATAAACGTTTACTTAGTTATAATAGCTTAAATTAGGTCGTACTACGTAAATATATTTAATTATATTTATAAAATTAGTTAAGGGAAGTATAAGTATAGTTTATTAAAATAGTCCGATTTAATAGTTTAAAATTTACTTAGTTAAAAGCTTAGTATTTTCCTTAGTTAATATATTTATTATATAAAAAAGAAAAATAACGTAATTAGTAATTATACGCTTTTTTCTATTTTTAATTATAATAAAGGGGATATTTCTTATAAGCTCTTAATTATTATACTTTCTATAGTACTAAGCTCCTTAAGCTAAAATAATAAAATAAGCGTCCTTATTAAGAGTATACTAATTATAATCCCTAATAATCTAGTAATATAAACTTTAATAGTATTAATAGTAATCTCTAGGTCTTATAATCGGGGGCTAATTAGGACGCGTAGTATTTATATTAAATATATAAATAAGACCTTAAGAATAAATACTATTTTAATAGATCTTTAGCTTACTTATTTTGTTAGCTAGGTTATAATTAATAGTATTATTAATAGCTACTTAGGTAACCTAGGCCCTTATTATTAACTAGTAATATTATTAATAATTCGGATACTAGTACTAAGTATTTTTATATACTTACGAAGTAGGGGATTATAATAAGGTTTTAAATTAACTCTAATCGTTTATAAAAAGTAAACTATATTCCTTTTTATATATAATCGCGTTAAAAAGTCCTACTTTAAACCTCGCGTATTTTATTAATTTAATAAAACTATCTAAAGTAACCCCGACTTCCTTTACTACTTCTTTTATAATATTAGTATAGAACTACTTATATACGGCTTTAATTAGGCTCTTATTAATTATAATATAAAGGTCTTATTATTTAATAAGGGTAATTATATTATTAATCTTAGTAAATAGTACTTAAATAGAGTTTAAATTAAAAAATAAAATAAGTAGTCCTTTAGTAACTCTTTTAATTTATTTTTTTTTATTTAAAAAGCGGTTAGTATCTTATTTTTTATACTTTTTTTAAAAAAAATCCTTAGCTTAGGCCTAGGGTAGTTCTCTAATTATATCCTTAACTAGAGTTTAATAATCTCTTTTTATAATATATATAATAAATTTACTTTTAAATCGGTCCGGGACCTTATTAATCTCGTACTAGTCTTTGAACTTTTTTAAAAAATCTATAATATTATCGCTTTTAAAAACTATAGTCCCCTCTTAACTAAAGAACGATATTTTATAAAACTCTATATTTTTTATTAAATTAAGCTAAGGAATCGTAAGGTCCTTAGTTTAAGGTATAATTATTTAGATCTAAGTAGTAATAGTACTTAAGAGGGTATTAATTAAAATATTTATCCTAACCTAAGCTATAACTAGCTTTTTTTAATTAAATTAGTAGGTCGATTTATTACTAGGGGTAAGCTTTTTATTATTAAATAACTCCGTAGTTTACGGGTCTTAATAAATTATAAAAACTAGTCTAGTAAATAATCTATTTAAAATAAAAGGGTTAAGTTTATATAATTAAACGTCCTAAGGGGTACTAATAGTAATAAAAATAACGTATTAGTTATTTATATTTACGGTCCGAGGTTATTAAAAATATAGTTTATTAATTTAATTTATAATTTTAATAATTTTATATTAATCTATTTATTTTAAATAGAGTTTAAAAAAAGAGAAGAAGAGCCGTTTTAATAACTAAAGCGTAATTATTATTTTAATTAGTATAATTTAGGCCGTCCTTTTTAGCCCTTACTAAGTATATAACTAGAGTTTTAATTAGACTTCGTATTAGGCCTATAGTAATACTAATTAAAATTATTAATAAGTCTAATTAAAAACTAGTTTCTTAAGCGCTCTTAGTCCGACGTATCCGTACTTCTAAATAGATTTATTATTAAATCTCTAGGCTATATTAATTAATAAGGAATAGTTTAGTTAAATAACTAATTATACTTATTATAGTATTTTATTAGTTCTAATCCTAACTCGTCGTTTGTTTTATTATATTATTATAATATCCGTATTTAGGCCCGATCTAGTCCTAAGTATCTACGTATTTCTTTATTTATTTATCTTACTTATTTATTAAGGTCTATTATATCCCCCTCTTATTAAATAAAAAGCTCTTTTTTATATATCTTTATTTTTATATCTTAATTATTTAGTTTTTTTTTTAATTAGAGTCTTATTACTCGTATTTATTTTAATTATTACGCCGCTTTTTTTTACTTATTTATTTAAATTATTTCTAATTGAGTTAGGCTTTTTTTTACTTATTTTTTTATTTAAAAAAGGAAGGGATTTTTAAAAGAGGAGATTATTAAAAAAGTATAAGGTATAAAGGACTTTTATAGTATAATACTTAGGAAGAACTACTAATACTTATAAAAATAATATAAAATACTTCTTTTAATTAAGTTAATACGGCCTTAATTAATAGAGTTATAACTAAAAAAAAAAAGTAATATTAACTAGATTAGAAGAGTAGAGTTCTTAATTATCTTATATTATTATATTTAAAAATAAATTATTAAAAAAGCTCTAGTTCGATCTTAAAAAAGTATATATATAATTAAAATAAAAATCCGTACTACTTAGCTCTTCTTTTTAATTAGGGGCCCTTCTCCTTATATTTTCCTTCGATTAGCTCTCCCGTAGGTCCCTATACTTAATTAGCTTTAAAAAAAAAAACACTAGGACTAATCGCCCCACCCCATTCCACTACTTTAAAACTTATAATAAAAACCTAGAGCTCCTATTTAAGCTATGGGCGATTTTTTTTATATTTATAACTAAGATAATAGAGGGTAAATTACGAGTAAGTTTTTTTAAAAAGCTTATTAATTAAATTAATAAGCTAGTAAAAACTTAGTTAAATAAGGGGACTAATAAGTAAAAAGTTAGATATTTTTATACTATAGTTTAATATATCCTAGAGGTAAAAACAACCCTATACTAAGTACCTAAAACTACGAGACGCTCTACTCAAAGCTAAGATCTAGTTTTAATATTAAAATAAAGATACTATACTAAACTTACTTCTAGACGTATAACGGCCCTTATTAATAATATTAGGTCGATCGGATATATAATAAAAAAAGAAAAGAGGCTAAGTACGGTAATCGTTAATAAAGAGGCCCAGATTCGTTAAATAAATAAAGATTTAATTTATAAATAAAGTAATAAAAAAAGTAGTACTTTATTTATAAAAAGAATAGATATTAGTTAAGTAATTATTTTAAAGAAGAGCGTACTAAATTATACGAATAATATAAAAAGTTAAGGGTAATAAATAATAAAACTAGCCCTCGGTAATTTAATTAATTCTTTATTATATATAAGGGTAGATCTGGGGGTATAGAACCTAGTAAAAGTAATTAAATTAGCGGCTTAGAGTATTTATATTCTATAAGAAATTCGGAAGATAAGGAAGATTTTGCTCTCTATATTAACGAATTAGATTATAATAAAATCGACGAGATTAACTACTTTTTTTTTACCCTGTTAGTCTCGGGAGGATATACGAGGCTAAATAAATAAAAGGTAGTAAAAGTTCTTAATAAGTAGGCTTTTATTTATAAATAATAAGGGAAGGTCCTTTAGATAATAAATATAGAGGTAGACAAAAGGACGAATTTAATAATATAAAATTCTATTCCCTTAATACTTAAAAAAAAAAAAATATAGTACTAAGTAATTTTAAAAATAGCTAGAGGGGTCCTTTTTATATTACTTAAATTACTCAAACGCTAAGCTCGTATAAGTATTTTATGCGAGTAAAAAGTACGGCTTAGATAATTTTTATAAGATTATCCTAAATACTAGGGTATCGTAATAATTAATAAAAAAAGGGTAATTCTAAGTACTATAAAAAATCGCGCTAGTAACGCTTAATACGTTAATAGCGGGTATTATAAGAGTTAGTTTTAGTCTAAGCAAGGAAATTATTATTCTAAGTACGGTAGAAGTTAAAATATACTTCGGAACGATAACTTTTTATATTTTACCTATTAATACTCTATTCTTTTTATATTTAAAAGATATAGATTAACTAAGTATTATATTTAATAATATAAAAAATAGAGTCTCTAGTAATAAGTACTTTAAAATAGTTAAATAATAATAGGGGTACGCGTTTATAAGGCTTATTAATAATACGAAGTTAATTAATTACTTAATAAAAAATAAGCTTTAATAACTATACTAGAGATTTAGCTACTTATTAGTCGCGAGGTTATATAACCTCCTAAAGTAATTAAGTAATAATAATATTAAAATAGGGGCGCTAGAGTAGTTAATAAAAGTATACTACTAATACTAAATAAATACGCAGAGCCTATATAAATTTAAATTTAAATTACGTAATAAGCTTAATTTTAATTAGGAAATTATTATTAATATCTTTGATTTAAATAGTTAACTAGTCTTATATATAATTAACGAAGCTATATTATTTTAAATAGGGTAATTCTTTTAGGATTTATAAATAAAAATAGTATAAGTAGCCCTGCGAAAAAGCTAGATTAATATATACTAAGGACCGCTAGACAGTATTAAGACCGACGCTAGTACTAGTTTTAAGTTAGTAAAATTCAAGGAAAATGCGGTAGCTTATAGTATATAATTAAAAATAGTGCCCGTTAAAGCGTACTATAGTATTAAAAAAGTAGAAAGGGTATATTAGTAACTAAAAAGGGCGTTTAGAATTATTAAAAAGGAAAATCCCGATTTTACTAATAACGAATGTTTTTAAATAGTACTTAAATACTATAACGATACTATGGGGCCTAACGGGCTTATACTAACGCTTTTAGTATTTAAAATATATTTTAAAACGACCTTAGTTTTATTATTATTATTAAATATAAGCTAACGAGCCTAAGTAATTAAAAAAATAATATAAGTACTGCACGAGGTAAGTATAAAAAAGTGTTTTAATAAAGTAATTATTATATATAATGGGCCTAATATAAGGGTTAATTTAAATATGTTACTAAATATAGATATATAAGTATAGTACGAAACTACTTAATAATAGGCTAGGCTATATAAATTAATTTTTATTAACGAGCGATCTTACGTAGTTATAAGAAATTACGACTAACTACTCGAGGTATTAATTATAGTAGTTAGACTATATTATATAGATCTTATTGATCCGTGGTTGTGAACTTTACAGGAGGAAAAGTTGAAAAGGTAGAAAATTTAAAAAAAATAGTCTATCGAGACAGTGGGAGTATCCATTGATACTGTGTATTAATACCGTGTAAATGATACCGAGAACCGCCCGAGCAGCCAGCAAAGGCAGAATAAAAAAACAAATATAGATCTTATTAAGGTAATTTTTAACTTATAAGAGGAAGAAGAGCTAGGGGAAATTATATAACCCGTAATAAAAGTATAAGAAATTACCCTTAATAAAATTGTTATAATAGTATTAATAAATAATGAGGAAGAGGAAATTATTAGAAAAGTACTAATACTACTAACAAGACGTTATAGAAGATTATAATAATAAGCTATAACGTAGTAATTTATTACTAATAACGAGGTAATTAATACCTTTTATATAGTAAAAGAGAAAGCCGATTTTAAGTTAGTAATTAAATTATATAAGGAAGGCGTAATTATAACTATTAGAAAGCTATATAAGGAATTAGATCTTATCGAAGTAAATACTCTTTGCGATCGAGGGGTCTATCGATTTATTCTCTACGACTTAAAAAAGTATATAAATCTTTATATATTTAAATTACGAATAGTTTATAAAATTAAAAAAAAAAGAAATACTTTAATTATATAAGAAATCTAGGTATGTAATTTAGGGGTACGGTAACGTTAAAAAAGCGACGTTACTTATATAATTATTTATAGTATAGTGCTATAGCTAACGGTTAATAATAGTACTAATAATATCGCTACGGAAGAAGGGATATAAGATTTAGAGCCGTAATATTACTTAGGCTTATACTTAATTAGTTATAGGGCTTATAAGAAAAATCCTAGCCTATTTACCGAAAGAAATAGTTAATAAGTACTTAAAAAGTACGATTATCGAGGTACTTAAGCTATTATATAGGCTCGTAGAATTAGGTACTTATTAGTGGGCTATATATTATAACTTTTATATTAACTAATTATTAATAGTTATATTTACGTACGATCCGTGCTTATTAGTTTCTAAGTACACAGGCGACTAATTTAAAATTATTAGAATATAGACTAACGATATATTAGGCCTATTTAATATTAATTTTATAAAAAAAGAGGATGAGGAGCTTTAGAAAGAGAGATTCGTAGTAAAGCTAAAAGAGGTCCTTATAATATATAACTTATTAATATATAGTGGTTTTTTTTTCGGCTTTATAGGCGCAAAAGATCGACCTTAATAGGATTACGTTTTTAAGTGAAATTATACGATATAATATACTTTTTAATTATATAATATGCGCAATATGCCCTAAGTACGCGCTTAACGTAATATAGTAATTTTAATATAAAAACCGCTATATAATTCGGGATAGGTAAGTTATCCTACGGTAGCGCCGGCTAGAAAAGTTAACGGTAGAGGTCGGCCGTAAAGGTTAGAGGTAGCCCTTAACTATAGAGGTTTTAAACTTTAATAGCGACGTAGAGGTTTTTAGAGAAAGGGTTAAAAGGGCTAATATCTAGCAGAGCTCGCAAAGATTCTTTTTATCCTTATTACTTCTAATATTATCTAAAGCTCTATTTAAACTAAATAAATCTACTAAATAAACCTATTAAATAAACCTATTAAACAAACTTATTAAATAAACCTATTAATATATAAACTACTACTTAGATAACTAGTTAAATAACTAATTAAGAGATTAGCTAGTTAAAATACTACCTCGTTAAGAACCTACTTTACTAAAGATACCCTTTAATAAGTCCCCCCCTCTAGGGCTCGATAGATTAGGCTCCCTCGACGCCCTAGCTATCGTAGCTAATATAAGTATACCTAAGGAGTAGCGTAGTACTTTTTAGTAATATAAAATCTAACTAAGTAATAATACGAATATTATAAATAGCTAAGCTAATATAGATATTAAGATTTAATATATTAATACTAATTTAAAAATTATACTTTATAAAGCTAAAAATCCCTTTAATATAAGCTATATTATAAATATAAAGGAATATATAAAGGGTCCCTTAACCCTTAATAAAAAAGAGTATATAATATAGGATCTAGCTACTTACGCAGGTTAGTACTAAGAGGTCTTATATATATTAGAGTAAGTATAGCTCGCTCTCTAGATAGCTAGAAGCGGCAAAAGGTCGGGAGCTATTAATAAAAGGGAGATAATAGTCGAGTTAGTTAACTATTTTAATTAGTAATTAGGTATAGAGCGTAATATACTTAGTTTTCCCTAATACGTAATATACGGTACGGCCCCGGCGGATTACTCCGTCGGGGGGATAACTTATTAATATTTAATAATAAGATTTTTATAATCGAGGGGGAAACTATTATTTTTTAATAAAAGGGGTAAAATAAAAAATTACCCTCGTTAATCTAAACGTAATTAATATTAATAAATAGTATAAGGCTAAGCTCGTATAAAGGGTATATATTATAAGTATTTATTAGCTTAAAGCGACTTTTAACTACGCTAAAGTAGTATAAGCTATAGAACTAAAGTAATAAGACGTTAAGGTACTTAATAAGCGGCTTAAATAGTAGTAATTAAACCTTAATCAAGGCCTTATTTATTATCTAATTAACCTCGCGGCTAGTAAGCTTTACGTTTTTATTAATAGCTTATTTATAAATAATAAGGACCTTATTTTATAATTAGAGTATATTATTATCCTGGTTAATAAGAGTATAAGTAAAAGCGAATTTATAATATATAGTAATATAATTTATTATTTATTATTTATTAATTAAAAATAAGCGGGTAATAAGAAGTGTGCTTACGTTAGAAGTTTATAATATAGTTAATAGCGTCGACTTTACTTATACGATTTTAATAATACTAAGGAAGATTACTAATCGATTTAACTTTTTACTAATCCTAATAGTTATTTATATTAATTCTTATTTACTATACGAATATTTTATTAAATTAGGGATTATAAAAGAAAAGAGGCTTATAATCGATATTATAGCCCTTAGGTAATTATATAAAAGGCGCGAGATTTTTAAAATCCGTTAGATTAATAATAATAATAACCTTATTAACACTTTTATAAAAATAGTACTTAATAAGGGGCTAAAGTAATTTATAAGTAGCGGAAAAGTTAATATATAAATAAAAAGATAGGTTATATAAAAAGAGTAAAGAAAAGAGGGAAAAGGAGACGACTTAGTAAACGGGCCCGAGGTTAAATTATACCTCTAATCGTAGTAGTTAAATTATAAAAAAAAGAAAAAGTTAGTATTAAATTAGAAGTTTAATTCGACTTTAGCGTATAGTAGCCTGCGTAGGGGCTAATTATAGCCCTTATTTATAATTATCGTAGCCTACTTAACTTACGGTTAGAACCTCCTTTTTATACCTATATAAAAATTTATATAGTTTAATTAATCTCTTCGTTAACCTACGGTTCGAACTAATTACCCTGTAATAGGGATACTAATAGAAAGTGATTCCTCTTTTGTGACTAGTTATTCGTAGGAACTTGATATAGATCTGCTAGAACCATTTCCGTGCCGTTGGTCTCGAGAGGATTGATTCCCATCTTGCACGGCATGCTAAACGGAACGGAATCTATAAACGAGAGCCATTCGTCACTCAGGTAGGAATTTCAATTCGAAGTTCCTATAAGCATTTACCTCACGAGTTTCATTTGTTGACTCGGATGAAATGTGATCACGGGCCTCATGCCTATTAAATCAGGAGCCGGGTCTGCGACTCTACAACGCATGACAGAATGCTCTGCAGAAATATACTATATCTAGTGCTGGGCGAGGCAAGTCCTTGTAAAGTTAGTCAATACTTATGCAGAACGATGCATTCTGCCGTATTTGACTGTAGTCTTGTAACCTCGTAGGTAGTCGTCCATTCGCATGCAACTTGACGTATCGATATACATGTCTATGCTCATCATCCATAGTTTTGTCAATCCCTTCCTCTCACGGTCCCGTAATGAAAGTCAAAAAGCCGCAAATCAACCTGAAGTACAACGAGCTTCTTCTCTTCTATGGAGAGGCAATATATGCAAGATCTAGAAACGTTTGTAACCGTTATAAAGGCCCGAGCTTCTGGTCACTTGGAGTATTGAACTGCATGCAACCTTGAATTCTCTAGTCTGCTTGGCTGCTTGGCAAAAGTGGACTGCATAGCGTACTTGCCGCTTTAGGAAACAACCACTTTTTCATCTTGTGGCGGCTTCTGCTATCAAACAATGATGAGTATCTAGAGAAAATGAGTGAATACCATTCTCTATGCATCTTTGTAGATAATGGCAACAATAGCCGACGTTAAACTAGACGGGCCCGCTAGGTGTGTCTTGTGATTAGTCATGGGTTTTGAGTAGCCGCTTAGCCGACAACCCTAGATTTGACGACAACGCGTGTCATGAAGTCATTCACGCCTTTCTTTCCTTAGCCCTTTGCTTTAGAGTACAGTGCAGCGAAACAATGAATCGTCCATCTCGTACAGACGAACCCTACGAAGGGGAGGGCTACAACCAGAGCCCGAATGATCTGTCCAATGACTTGACCACCAACCAAGACCTCAACGGCATCATCAACGCCAGGGCGCTAGAGCCAGGAGAGGATGGCAAGGGCCTATCGCTGGCGGGGGAATCCGGGACGGGCGACGGGGATATATCGCGGTCCTATGACGATGTGGATTGGGGCAAAGGCGGCTCCGGCCCCGCGGCTGCGGCCGCGACGACCAAGTCTAATGGACTTGGTCTACCCGAGGGAGAGGAGGTCCCCGCGACCCCTCTCCCTAACCTTCACTCACGTCAACTTCCCCCTGATGATGGAGGAGACACGCCCAAGATTCATCAGGCCTTGTACGGTCGGTTGAAGAAGGCCATTGTGAAGTTTGGCTCGTTTATCGGGCCCGGGTTCATGATTGCTGTTGCGTATAGTGAGATTCTTCCTGGCTCTCTCCTTCCGTGGATACCCGCGAAAAGTGGTGAACTTGACTAACAGCCTTCCTCATCTTTCACAGTCGACCCCGGAAATTATTCAACAGACGTCGCTGCAGGAGCAAGCTACCGTTTCAGGTTGCTCTTTGTCGTACTCTTGTCCAACCTCTTTGCCATCTTCCTCCAGAGCCTCTGTATCAAGCTTGGTACCGTCACGGGGCTCAACCTGGCTGAAGCATGTCGGGCCTTCTTGCCGCGATGGATGAACTACGTCCTCTACGTATTCGCAGAGGTTGCCATCATCGCAACAGATATTGCCGAGGTGAGTGTGGTCGATACTTGCTGTGTCTCCGTCTCCAAGGCCTCAGTTTACTAAAGTGATGCGGCTGGGCAGGTGATTGGCTTCGCGATTGGTCTGAACCTGCTTGTGCCAGCCATACCTCTCGTTGCAGGATGCGCAATCTCCATCTTGGACGTCATGATCATTCTCATCTTTTACCGGCCCCGCGGATCTATGAGAGGCCTGCGAATCTTTGAGTACTTCATCATCGGCCTGGTGCTGGCCGTGGTCGTCTGCTTCTGCATCCAGCTCTCCCTCATCAAGGATACGCCGGTTGGGGAAGTCTTTCAGGGGTATCTGCCATCGCGTGCCGTGGTCGAGTCTCAAGGGTAATCCCCTCCACCTCCTTTCCTCCAGAACAGGCTTACTGACAGCACGCAGTTTATACCAAGCCTGCGGGATCCTGGGCGCAACAGTCATGCCGCACAGCCTCTACCTCGGCTCTGGCATCGTCCAAGCCCGCCTCCGAGAATACGATACAAAACACAACCTCCTACCCCCCGAAATGGATGAAGTCGACCTCAACGGCGATAGCATTGATAAAGGCTACTACGTGCCCTCCGCCAAAGCAATCAAACACTCCCTCAAAACCTCGACCGCCGAGCTGAGCATCTCCCTCTTCACCTTCGCCCTCTTCGTCAACTCAGCCATCCTCATCGTCGCGGGCGTCTCCCTGTACGGGAATCCCGAAGCACCGGACGCCGACATCTTTAGCATCCACCAACTCCTCACGGACTCCATCTCCAAGGCGGCGGGCACCATCTTCGCTCTCGCGCTGCTTCTCTCTGGCGTCTCGGCGGGGATCGTGTGTACCATTGCTGGGCAGATGGTTAGCGAGGGCGCACTGAACTGGAAAGTCCGTCCTTGGCTGCGACGCCTAGCGACGCGGAGTATCAGCGTTACGCCGAGCATTGTTATTGCCGGCGCTGTTGGGCGAAAGGGCGTCAGCGAAGCATTGAATGCTTCGCAGGTCGTGCTTAGTGTCGTTTTGCCGTTTGTTACTGCGCCATTGATTTACTTCACTTGCAGAGACAAGTTCATGACGGTCCGGGATGGACCGGGCGGCAGCGCCCGATTCAGGGTCGGTAGTGCAGGGACTGACGAGGAAGAGTCCACAGCAATCCCTACGGGCGGCACCGTCAAGATGGCGAATTCGTGGTACACTGCTGGCTTTGCGGTCTTGGTTTGGGTCATCATGGCCGCGATGAACGTGGCTAACTTGGTTCTGCTTGGCAAGGGTGAGTAAGTGAAGGGATGAGAACTAGCAGTATGCCCGGTGAGGGGTAATTCTGCTGTAAACGCGATGACGGCGTGTAGATGGAGACTCAAAAGCCGTTCGTCTCTGATTTAGTTTTGACTTGGTCTGCTCTGTCTGTGTTTGACTTTTGACTTGTCTTTGGTTTTGTACTCTGTTAGCTTTGATCCGACTGCACTTTTCAACCAGTGTATTTAGTCAAGCAGTATTTTAGGCGAGGTCCAACCCTCTATCATAAAGTATCGTGTCTCTAAGAAAGGGATATTTCATACACACACAGTCTCTAAGAAAGGGATATTTCATACACACACAGAAAATGTTGCCTTTTGAGCAGAGAAATTGGGGATGCAGACATGCTTGTGTATAACATCGCGGAATAGGTAATCAACTTCCACAATGACGATAAATGGGAGAGCCTGTTTGGAACTGTTACAAAGCAGTCAAAGTAGAAAGGTTCCGAAGTTAGATGTGTTTACTCTGTAGTCGGAAGAGCCCCGCATAGGTAATCGGGTCGGCTCGAGTCAGGCGCTACCTTAGTCCAAGGTGCTCCGCATGTAGAGGAATATAGATTCCGCTGTCTTTATATGACGTCGAGGTTTATTGATTGCGCAAACTGCCTCAATTCTTATATAAAAACGACTGTCGAATCGCAAGGACGTAACTCAAGGCCGCTGCCATTACGTGTACTGATTCTCTTTCAGCCAAAGCCTAGTCACCACGTCTCAATCCTTTAACGGCCCAACAGAACATTGCCGACATGTCTCATCTCAAGTATTATTCCTATGAAGGCGTAGGCCAGAGAAATCTCGCGGGTTTCAGCTACAACCAGGCAGTGAAGATTGGCGACCGCATTGAGTGCTCTGGTCAAGGTATGTCGCGCTTCCAATAGTCGTCTCAAATCCAAACACAACTTGACACAATAATTCAGGCGGATGGGATCCCAAAACGGGCGAGTTTTACAAGGAAATTAACGCCCAAATCGATCAAGCATTCGCCAACGTGGATCTCAATCTCAAGGATGCCGGTGGAGCAGGCTGGGAGCAGGTGTTCCGAGTCAACTCATACCATGTGCCGATTAATGACGAAGCTTTGGCAGCCATGGTACGGAATTTTAGAAAGTGGATGCCGCACCATAAGCCGATTTGGACGTGCGTGGGAGTACCGAGGCTTGGGGAGGACGATATGCGGGTCGAGATCGAGGTCATCGCTCACGTTCCCGAAGAAGCGTCGAAGGCTTAAGCGTTGAGATTGGGTGAATTCAGAACCAGTTCTCGCCAACCTACATCATGAGGAACGATCAAATCACGAAGGTTCGGTACACAAGATTCTAAGCAGCTCCACATGCGAGAGCAAATGTTATAGTATCCCAAAATGTCATATTCCCATTATTGTATCAGAGGTAATCTCATCACAAGATCCCAGTATCCGTTGAACGCCAATCACACCGAGCGGGTTCCAAAGGCGATGAACTCAGCCAGTGGGGTATAGTCGCTTTGATACATCATTTATGCCTTGCCAGCCTGGACCAGAAGAGCAGCGTGCTGCTCGGGGTGGGTCTTCTCGACGTTGCCCTTGGCCATCTTCTTCATGAGCATGTTGGCCTCGATGTCGACCTCCTCGCGGAGGATGAGACCGGCAGCCTCGTTGACGATGCGCCACCTGCCATTGATGACGAGAGTTCCGACGGGGGGCTTAGCGTTGACGAGGGTGTCGACGCCGTCCTCGAGGTTGGTGATGGTGAGCTGGTAAGTGGTTTGGCCGATGGGCTTCTTGTCAGTGACGGAGTAGGTGGCGGACTGGCCGACGCCGACGGAGCCGGACTCGAGGTTGTAGGAGATGAGAGCCGGGCAGAGGGTCTTGACCATCAGGTCGTGGTTGTGGATGGCGGAGAGGACGGCGTTGCGGTCGACGCCGGCGGGCACGGGGGTGGAGACGACGGTGGAAGGCATTTTGGTGGGGGTTTGAAAGATCGAGGTATCGTGAAGAAGTGAGTATGATTAGTCCTGGCTGAAGTATGTAATGAATGGCGAGGCTGGCAATGCACGATGACCAAAGGCAAGCAGGAACCTTCTTATAGATGTCTCTCTTTCCCCCTCGCTCAGGCGGGCAACAAACTCAATCATTTCGAACGGTTGGAGGTTTCCAGACCACGCAACACCGTCTGCCCCCCTTCTCCCCCTATACTTTCTTCATCCTTAACTCTGAATCCAACCATCGGAGCCCCATGGAAAGAGTGAACTGACCGTTGCGCCGCTGACGGTTCAGGACGGTATGGTTCGCGGGGGGCAAGTAGCAGGAGACGCAAGTAGGGAGGCTAAGTGGCACCGGGCCGGCCGTGCCCCGACCGTGCTCCCGCCGAGCCGGACGTTGAAGCATGACGCTAGGAGACCTCGATGCTGCACGCTAATGGGCTCGGGTTTTGTTTGTTCTTTCAGGGGCCCAGGGGAAGAGAAGGCAGGCATCCGTGGAGAAGTCCGTGGGGGGCTCTAGTTAACGCAGGTAAGATTAACAGACTCCCGATATTGGTACGAAAACAGAAGGATTTGGGTTGGTAGGATAGACATGTGGCGTTGAGAGAAGAAACAGTGAACAATTATCTCGATGGACATGTTTTCTTGGAAATGTTTCAGTCCAAAAACCATGTCTCTCGAACCTTGACCCAGCTGTGGTGGCTCTCGCTGTTTGCGTTTGGTCCCGAAGCTTTGGTCGCGAAGCCCCTACCATCTTCCCGAATGCTGCGTGAGACATGCCCATCACCCAGGTGTTCGTCCGAGACATGCATCTTGTTGCATAAGAGTTGTAGTTACGCGTGTCTCTGGAGAGCAGTCTCCGCATTCCCATCACACGGCCTGCGCACTCGAGCTGTAGCCCTACTTGGCACCTGCGCAAGCTTGGAGGTTACTGGAGCTCATCAAAACCCCTAGTTTCGTCCCAACCACAACTTAGTGAGACCTGCACTTGCAAGATCGTCCACGACAGATTACATTGAAGTCAATGTGAGGCTTAAAATATCCTCAGGATTGTCTCATCGTCGAAGAAGACATGATCTAGTGAAAGAAAATCCCCTTTGCGGCGTAAGCCGTTGACAGCCATCAGGGAGGGATCGTCGCGGGTCGGGATTACACTTATCAAGTCTCTGCAAGTAAGCGTTTCCCCCCGAAGACTTCGAGAATACACCAATCAATTACCTCCTAACCCAGTGTTCAAACCAACCGTCTGAGTGTCTACGTAAGGCCAGGCGTTGTTATGATCGACAAGATGGCTAGTTCGCTGCGCCGAGGGTGTGCTTGAGGTGTCGTCGGTGCGTTCCACGCGCGCTAAAACGCAGACCCGCTGTCTGTCCGTGTCTCTCGGTCATGGCGCTGACGGTTGCACCTCGTTGTTGCTGTAAAAGCGAATATCGATTTCGGGGCGTTGCGATCGAGTATCGGTGTCCCTGGCTGAGCCGCGTCGTCAATATGCGCTCAGCATGCGCTTAAAGGTAGGGGTCCAGGTTATGCTCTTGTGCGCTCTGGAGAATCAGGGACGCGATAGAGCCTTCATGTTCGTCAGAGGTCCGGTAATCCTTCACTTCAGCTCGCCTTCCGTTCATGCGCACCGAGAATTTGAGACTGGCGACAAATCAGACCGTCAGAAAATCTCAGGAGCATTGAAATCATTCCCTCACAAAGACGGGAGTAATCAAGTTGGTGGCCCGGCATAAGATGAACCGACACGGTGTTGATCCGCACGGGGATCTTATCTGACTTCTATTTTGGGTCTTCCGCGATCTGATCTCCGGGCCAAGGCCGGAGGTGGTCTTATTCTCGGACTGAGGCCTTCATGTCTCTTGTCTAGGCAATCATGTTCTCGCTATCGCATCTTCCAAGCCAGTATTGAGAATCGGAGCTTCTCGCGTATTCATCTCAACAGGCAGATCTTACAGGATCTTAGTTGCATCTTACCAGGAGAACTACATGAAGATACCCTGCTCGTCGCGGCCCCACCCGGCGTGATTCAAGCGTCCGGATACACTCCCAGACGGAGAGCTGGAAGCCATCACAGCATAGCAGATCTTACAAGACCTCAATAGTAGCATCAGAGCCTCTGGAAACGAGAGCGCTTCTCTATAGCAACACTATGAATTGGCTTGTCAGAAATGGAATTCGACTCTTCAAAATTCTGGCTCGAAAGTCATGAACAGATATTCGTGCCATGACGCAGAGGGCGGAATATGAATTCCTCCCCCGCTCCTTAGTCATCCATTGATTCAAGTCCATGTGAGATTGGCCCCGCCCTAGACCATCTCAGTGCCGTGGTTGTCGGGCAAGAGAAATTGCGCACTATTACCAAGTGTCAACCGTTGTGCGTCCGACTTCCCTCATTGAACCAAAATCGAAGGTGTCCGCGGACTGAATCAGGAAGGATTATATCATCCGTGGTGGAGGACCCTTGCCCATCTTATTTGTGTCTCCTCTCCTTCGCTGCTATGCCCCAAGCGTCGTCGGAGCGGGCCGCAAGCCAACCGAAGCGCAGGTACACGTCAAAGGCGTGCGAGGAGTGTCGGCGCCGAAGGGCAAAGGTGGGTGGAATATATTTTCCTTCCAGTCGATCAATCAGCCCACACCTTTTTGACGTTTGAGTTCAGGCTATACACGCATTCCGATACTCGTATAGACAATGGACTGATGCTCTGGCTGAAAAGTTTATGATGCTGACTGAAAGCTGCCAACATTTAGTGTGATGGACTGCGACCCATTTGTGGCCGATGTTCCGAACGTGCCATCAATTGTCTCTATAGGAGTGAAGAAGACGGCCGTAAGCCTGCTTCCAAGACATACGTTCAACTTTTGAGAAACCGAATCGACCTCCTGGAAGCCGTGTTGCAGTCCCACACCATCGATGTCGAGGCTGCCGTCGCCCAGCTCTCGGCCACCGGATCAGCACCACAACTACCGTCCATCGCCAGCGCTTTAGCAACCGGTAGCGATGCTGGACTCAGCGTCTCGGCTTTTGACGACCTATGTGCCACCTTTGAAGGAGCTCTCTCCCTAGATGAATCGGTGAACTATGATCAGGATGGAGAGATGCGATACTTCGGCCCGGCGAGCGGCCGCTTAGAGTTCCAGAGTGGTGCGTATCGCTTAGTATCATCCCCGGCTGGGTTGGTTATTGACAAGTCTCTAGAATCTACGCCCGAGTCCGACGATCATGGCAGTCCATTGACATCCAAGTCCACGGAGACTAACCGTTACATCCTCCCTCTGGAGGCAGACGTCTACCCGGATGATCTTACCACAGAACTGATAGATTTGTTCTTTGAGTATCAAAACCCCTGGTGCCAAGTGGTTGATGAGAAGCTATTCAGAGAGAGTATGAGAACGCAGGGTCGCTTCTTCAGTCCTTGTTTACTCAACTGTATACTTGCTCTGGGATCACGCTACTCCGATAGGACCGACACCCGTTCCATCCCAGACGACCAAAACTCGGCCGGCAAAGTCTTTCTCCAGAAAGCTGAAGTCCTTTTACATTATGACATGAAACGACCGAACATCACGACAATTCAGTCAATGTCCATTCTGGTCGGTGTCTATGTGGTATGTATATGGATGGAACTAATTGCCAAGTTTCCTATGCTCACTTCAAATAGTCCTACGGATGCGATGCTGCCGGATGGCTACACCAAGGAATGGCAAATCGACTAGCCCTTGACATGGGACTCAACCTTGACGCGTCGTCTTTGTCTGGCACGTGCCACATGTCCAACGAAGAAGTAGAGTTGAGACGACAGATTTATTGGGCCCTATACTGTGACGACAAACTTGCCGCCATATACACGGGGCGAGTCTGTAGTCTTTTGGTAAGATCTGTTCCGCTATGTCACATATTCAAACGTCTATGAGAGTACTGTCTGTATTGACATTGTGATGCAGGATGTCCAGGGCGCTGTCCATTTACCGTCAACATACACACCGGAACAAATGAGTGCTGGAGCAGCAAACGACTCATGCGACGTAGACAGATGCAATAAAAAGGTCCTCGTACACCGCGGTCTAATAGGCCTCTGTCGAATCCTTGAGAACATCCTCCTGGCTCTGTACGTCAGCTTCCCTTTCACCCACACAATCTCTCCCCTTTTTGGTGAACACGCAACTAACAAACCCCTCAGATACGCCCCAAAACCACTCTACAAAGGCCCGCAAAGGATATCCTTCCTCCAATCCTGCACCCTCGAGCTCAAAACCTGGTTCTACGAACTCCCCGCTGACCTCCGCATCGACAAACACAACGACCTGCCCCAGGTCTACACCCTCCACATGGTCTACCACACCTGCTGCATCCTCCTCTTCAAGCCCTTCCTCCTCAAATCCAAAGACACGCCCCCGGCCCTCAAAACAGACACGGCTAAACGCGCAGAGGTCCTCTGCATCGAGTCGGCCAAACGTATCTGCCACGCCGGCAAAAAGTACCGCCAGGTCTTTGGCTCGTTCCGGCGGAGCCCTATCACCGCGACGCACTGCACGCTCACCGCAGCCCTGGTGCTTATTCAGTACGCGAGCCCTGACCCGGAGTTTGCGAATACGGGAAGGCCGTGTTGTACCGTCTACATTGAAGCGTGTCTGGAGGTCCTGGCGGAGCTGGGCATCTCCTGGCGTCCCGCCGCGAAGATGCGGTCCGATCTGATCAAGTACCTGCACCAGAAATACCCGGAGCGGATGCCAAACTCCATCCTGCAGGAGCAAGATGCCCGCAAGGACCCGGATCCGGATCCAACGGCACCGGCATCGGCGGCGGTGGTAGAGGGCGACACCAATGGTGCAGTATCAAGTTCTATGCAGCCGCAGCCGACGCTAGAGCAGAGCCTGTGTCCCTTGATCAACATGATTGACCCAGACTTCACGTGGGAAGAGTCCAGCGGGGCGGACCAGACGCTCCAGGGGGCGTTGCTGAGTCACGGCGGATCGGAGTCGGCTTTCAACACGCAATTCGCTCTGGCGGATTCTATCGGTGAACCTGGCGAGCAGAATGGTTTGAGTTTCATGGATGATAGCTTCTGGGCGGGGATGAATTTCGACATGAATCTCGAAATGCAAAATCCGTGAAAGAAAAAGAAGAAGAAAGCAAAACAAGAACAGAGAAAAGCGTTAGGAGACTGTGGCCTGAAGAAGCGAGAGGTTCTGATTCCAAGGTACCTCGCGTAGACGTGAAATCCTTAGTTTAGTAGATACAAATCCAAACCGGACAGCCAGGCTTCTAGTCCTCTGAAGCTTTTTTCACAATCTACGTATCATAGATGCTTAGGAAACCCACCCTTTGCGGAAGTCTCGTGATTTTTATCACCAAGTGTTCACCGTCCCATGAGGATAGTGATGAAATCAATTGAGTCTTGTAATAGTACGATTAATCATAAGAAGCAGCATCTTCCACTGCCGTACAGGCGCACCAACAGACACATCGATCGTGTCTTGGGAAAAGGAAAGAAGAAAAAAGGGTGGCGGCGTTCTGCATGTTTTATCATTTCTGACTGGGCTACATCAATGTATTCGCAGATCTGAGATTACTCTGACCTTTTACACTACAATCGAAGAAAGCTCCGGAGCTCTAATTTCTTAGATTACAAGTTTTCTATTTCTGTACTTTAGGTAACATAAGTCGCTTTCTAAACTCATCAGCTTTCTCAGCTTCTCTAAATCCATATGCATTTTCACAGAATGCGAATCCGGCACCGAAAGCATCGTCGAAAAGATTCAAAGACAACACATAACATTTTCGTACTCAGCTCCTTCTCAATCTTCAGACGGCTATGATACGGCACGTCTTGTCACAATAAAGTTTTCTAGATTTAGCAAGGCGTATTCAAGGCTATGGTTTTGTTCGGAGATTCCATTGCCCCGAATCTCCTTCTTCAGAGTTAAGTCCCGAGTCCTCGTGAGGTGCAGCATTTTTGACTTACAGCCAGCCTTTTTTTTTACCCCGCAACGCTTGATTCACCTGAGGTGAGTTGCCTACCTAGTTCGTAGACGAAACGGGATCATCACTTCAGAACTCCAAACGAATTCCCATTTATGCACAGTGGGAGGTTGGTCGCGCTCTCTCACGTACGAACACGAAGGCTTTCTGTCTCCCTGGCGGCCTGCTGAACATGCAAATTTTGAGAGAAGATCATTCCGAGGCCCATCGCAGGGCAAATCGCCAGGCAATTGCGTGCAGTTAAATACTGCATTCGCGTTGAAGTCGGCCACTTAGATTATGGGTATAAATGAATTTCCCTACATACAACAACTCCTATGAGCATTACATGACCAGATATTAAGCCAACGCATATAAGCGCCTGCGAATGAACCGCATCGATCCAACGTCCATCAACAATAAGAAACATAATCCCATGTTTAGCAAAGATCCAAGGAACTTTTCCAACCCCCATGGCTACCCTGATAGGTAGATGCAATGCACCCAGCTCTCCTCAAGACCGAGACCTTTCCGTACCGCCGAAGTAATGACTGCGATAACGCAGTGGCATTACAAGCCGTTGCTAGGCCCCGCACCTCCAATATGTCCGTGGACTCCGTCGTGGCTGCCGACAGGGCGGTTCTTAGGCTGGCCAGGCTCGCGGATGTGCAGTCCCAGAGCGGTGGGATCAATGTTCCTGTGCCCCCAGAGCAGGAGGAATCCGAAGCCGGGCTTCGCAAGAACATCCAGAATACCATAGAAGACAGCCTCAGAGTCGGGGTGAATTAGGTTACCACCCTCCGAGACGCCCCAGGCGATGGGGTACAGGAACCACAAGAAAATGGTGAGAACACCGCAGTTGCGATACGTGGAGCTGACCTGCCCGCCCAGCGCACCAGCGTGCTTCCGTCCGTCGATCACGAGCGCGTAAACGACGTAGAAGAAGGCAAACATGCCAAACACCCAGTAACCCCACTTGTAGCTTGTGCTCGTGAGGGCACCGACCAAGCCCGTGACAACCATGATCTCGTCGGCGAGGAGGGCGATCATAATGCTAGGCCAGGGCATACCGGCAGTGAGAAGCAGGTCCAGTAGCAGCAGCGGGGTGGTGATGAACCAGTCGATGTATCGCACGTAGTAGATCTCGCGCGTGCCGGCGCCGCCAACTTGGCTATTGTTGCGGGGGAATTCAACCTGGATGGGGACCTGGCCCAGCCCGGCGCCCATGGAGAAGTACGCTATGCAAGCGACAAAGGTAATCGTGGCGGTGATGTAGTGGAAGAGACGGTGCGTCTCTCGCTTGGTAAAACCCATTCCAAGAAAAACGAGTGTGGAAAACGCCATAATCGCGCAGACGGCAAAGTACCAGTCCGAAGCGCGGGCTGAGATGCCCAGGTCGGCTTGTTGGCCAACGCGGGAGTTGGTGTTGAGAGCATCGTTCGCCATTGTGAGTGTTGTTCGCAGCTCGGTTTTCTGTGTCAATCACAAGCTGGCGGGAGATTTCGAGGAAAGAGCTACTGGTTGAGTATGCCAGGAAATGTTTTGATGCTGCTTTCTATTCTCCTATCCATATAGTGAGGGGGCTGCTGCATGCCATATATCTTCATCTGTTGTCCTCGGCCAACATCAGATTTAGGCCCGAGCTAACGCGATCCCAAAAGCCCCTGCCGGGTGATCCGCATCTAGCCATGTCGGATGACTTCACCCAGACGAAGAGGGGGTAGGTGGTATTGAGATTTCCATGAGCTCTGGATGACGTTTAGACTCGAAACACCAACCTACCGCAAGTTGTAGACGATAGGCTAGTCGTCGACGCGAGGACACGATCGCGATGGAGGAGTAGCTTCGCCGTAGCCCAAACAGCGCGACACCCTCGCAGGTGAGACTAGGCTAGCACCGGTTATTGGGCCAAGACGGGCGCTATGATATTCCAAGCTCGAGCCGTCCCTGTCAACAGTGTCAACCGTCCAGAAACGACTGCAACGCAAAGGGATTCTGCCACTCGTCCTTCAGCCTAGAAGCGGGGTCAGGCGAATGAGATCAAATGAGTTGTGAACTCTCTCCCCGCGCAAATCCTTGACGAGTCTATGACGGCAGGAGGCTGTAACCCTGGTTGTCAGACTTGAAGCGGAGAGTTGCTCCGCGCCAGAACGAAAACGACCCCTCTTCAAAGTAATTCACTCAGTGCGACTGGGGAATGATTCGAAAGTAGTTTTTTTTTTTTCTTCGCCTCGAAGTAGTGCGATTGTGATAAACTTCCGACGTAGGCACGTAAGGCGGTTGGCGCAACAAGAAAGGATTGGAGGTCGATGAAGTCACCACTTTTGCCGGTTTCTAGGCCGGAAGCTGCCGAGTGGTATTCCCGGCCCCACTAAGCCGGAGCTAGCGCCGGCAAGTGATTTGATGTCTGCAGCGCAAAGCCCGAAAGACTTGGCAGCAGACGGGACAACAGATCTAGCCCGTCCAGCTTTTCTTCAGGCTAACGCTCCAACGGCTGGCAAGACATCATTAGCTTTATTCTAGAGGCAGCCATAAGGAAGAAAACAAATTTGGCTTCTGCTTGGTTTGCCGATCGCCAAGCTGTGTGCGCGATCTGTCTCATGTCCACGATGCCTGCCACCCTTGTGTCAAAACAGGTCTGGTGACCATGTGCTGCACAGTCGTGGTTCGCACTAAGTTGCAGATCTTTTCGAGCCGAACTTACACGCGAAGTCTCTTTGACGAGTTGGCGGCCGCATGTGTTATGGAGGCATTGGGAATCGCATTCCGTTGACTGATTACCATAGCTGTAGCAGGGCGTGAGCAAAGGCAAGCTTGCGGCATGTCTCCACGGGTCCAGCTCAAACCGGATCCGAAATTATTTGCGTAGACGACCTGGACCGCACACTAGAGAGGAGAAAGGTCATAAGCACTTCCGAACATCCGAGTTCCTCGTCGTCTGATGTCGTCATCAAGCCAGAATCAATTGATGGGCAGTCTGTCGGCAGTTCGAGCACGGATTGGAATGGTGGTCCAATGTTCGAGCGCAATCAGGAAACCATCCCGGCCAACGTCGGCCAGGCGATACAACCCACCTTCAACTGTGCCTGGAATTCTGAAGTACGACAGCCGTCCCTGAACTCTAGTCAGCTTCACAAAAGACAATTCAGACCTGCTGTCTGAGTCGTCCGGTCGTTATTGACAACTCGACATTGCCCTTCATCGCCGAAGTTGAGCCTACATGTTCTTGACAGACAATATCGCATGTACCTTGGCTAGGCAACGTCTGCTCTACACGCGAAGATGACAGACGAATGTCGGGGAGACGAGAATGCTCGTCATCCGTGAGTCCATATTGCTTAGCCCTTTTACTCATAGCTGATCTCTGACTGCTTCCTCGTGTAGTTACCTGTCAGGGAACTTTGCGCCGATTCAATCCTGCCTCCCCTTGACTCCCTGCAGCCATGAGGGCACGATCCCTTCTGATCTAGCAGGAGGCCAGTATGTCCGCAATGGAGGCAACCCGGTGACGAACGATGATGCGAGCCGAGCGGCGCACTGGTTCGATGGGGATGGCATGCTTAGTGGTGTTCTATTCCGCCGGGCAGGTGAAAAGAACACTTTGGTCCAGCCGGAATTTGTCAACCAATACCTGTTGACCGACGTCTACTGCCACGCAAAAACCAACAAATACCTGCGGCGACCAGTAGTTCCAAGTATTGCGACACTGGTGAATCCTGCCGTGAGCATGTTTCGCATCCTCTTCGAGGTTTTCCGAACCGTGTTCCTGGTAGTCCTCTCGCGACTCCCAGGTTTCGGTCGTCCTATCAAAAAGATCAGCGTCGCCAACACCAGTGTCCTATTTCACAATGGGAGAGCATTGGCAACGTGTGAAAGCGGTCCCCCTCTCAGATTCGCGTTGCCGAGCTTGGAGACTATTGGTTGGTTCAACGGAAGGACAGCAGAAAACGAACCGCGACAAAGCACCGAGAGTGGCTTTGGGGGCAGAGGTGTCGTATCCTTCATGCGAGAATGGACCACTGCTCATCCGCGAGTTGACCCGGTAACGAAAGAGCTCATTACGTTCCACGCGACCTTCGTCCAGCCATTTGTGCGTTACTCCGTCGTGCCAGCGACGCCAAAGTCCGGGCCCGGCCGCTCTCCGGTGTTCGACTTACCGGTTCCTGGAGTCGAGTCACCTAAGATGATGCACGACTTTGGGGTATCAAGACAACACACAGTTATCATGGACCTGCCGCTGTCGCTGGATACCATGAACCTGATTCGCGGAGTCCCAAGCTTGTCGTACGATTCGGCAGGCAGGTCACGCTTCGGAGTCTTCCCACGACACCAGCCGGATGCCGTTCAATGGTTCGAGACCAACCCGTGCACAATTTTTCACACCGCCAACTGCTGGGACTCGATTTCATCGCAGACAGATGTGAACGGTCCTCGTGTGTCGGTTAATCTCGTGGCCTGTCGGCTTACTTCCGCATCCATGGTTTTCAGCGCCGGCAACCTTCCCACGCCAGAGATGAAGCCGGTGCCTCCTGAGTACGCTGAGGAGGAGCAGTGCCGATTGTATTACTACAGTTTCCCACTGTCGGCCATCCCCGGGATCCAATACGACATCAGACACCAGTGGGCTCTATCGGCCATTTCCTTGGAGTTTCCATCCGTCGCACCAGCGTACTCAATGCAGGAAGCTCGATACGTTTACGGATGCTCAACCGGCGAGGCATCTTATACAGTTGCCCTTGGCAAAGCTGCAAAGATCGACCACTTGGCCAAGTTCGACGTTCGAACACTGATAGCAAGAGGCGTCGCACAACCACCACAGCCGGTGAAAGGCTGTGTCGATACACGTAGCATTGCCCAGGTCATGGAGAGCCAGGATCCTCAAGACCCTATCAAGCTCTTCCGAATGCCCGTCGGGTGGTATGCGCAAGAGCCAAGATTTGTGCCTCGGCGTGAACCAGACTCCGAGGACGACGGTTGGTTGTTGACATACGTGTTTAATGAAGATCAGCTCGATGGACAGGGTGAATGTGTGCCCGAGGCCGCGAGCGAGTTGTGGATAATTGACGCGAAAGAAATGAAGGAGGTCGTGGCTCGGATCAAGTTGCCGCAGCGTGTACCGTACGGATTGCATGGAACTTGGTTCAGCGAAGAAGAGATTGATGAGCAGAAGCCATTTGAGAAGGTAAGGACGCTGGCTTCATAGTCATTCGGCATGGGAAAAGTTCGTCCGAGGTTGGTTGAAGGGATACTGGGCCTGTCTCGTTAGCAGCTGGCGGAAAATTTCCTCTATGATACCATTTGCTTTCTAGCGAGCAGAGAAGAAGTAATGGCCTCTTTGGGTAAATGTGAACCTTGGCTCAATTGGCCGTACGCTTCTGTGGATGATGAGACAGAAAACTCAGCACTTCCAGATTGGAAGCATCCAGTTCCTCATCCGAGGCTGGCCATTTCGAGAAACAGCCTGAAAGATCACTTCCACTCGTAATGGCTGGCAGTTGTTAAGTCGGCGAGATTCAGGTTGCCCTACCCACCAGCCGATCGCCAGTCACACCAACGCTGTGTGCACACCCACCTGGCACCATGGCCTCACGGCGCAACCGCCCGTAACTGAAACTTGCGTCGCGGGCCCTGAGGTGGCAGCCACTGGATTCTGGCTGGGGCCGTTGGAGGCTGGACCTTGCTCCTCAACGCTTCCTGTGGTGCGCTTTAGGGCCGCATTGCACCTTGCGCCCCATGCCGCAAGTTCGCTGCCCAGCGCCCCGGAACCTGCCCCCCTTCGCTTCTCCTCCCCGGCCCTGGACTGCAAATCCCCCTCATCAAGAGCATGTTGAGGCTCAGGGCCGGAAAAGCGTCAATCTCAACGACATCCGTTTCTGTAGCCGCCGACGACTCTTTTTTCGCCGCGATATCTTCCGGCGATACATGTTGGATTTTGAGATGGTCTGGCGATGCCCAGACATTTGGTGAGTGCCGAGAAATGACCCCGCAGGGCAGTGCTGAAGGGCATCGACAGTCAATCAAGGGACGGCGAGTGTTCGGCGTCTAACATTCACCTTTTGGGCTCCGAGACTGTGAGGTAGATCAACTTCCAAGACCATGCCCGGGCATCGTGCGTGAAATGGCGCGCCATGGCTCATGGACATTGCTCCCCCGCGTCTTCCTGGGCGAGATTCCTTTTACCCCTCTTCTTCCCCCAGGTTCCCCGGCATTTGGATGGGCCCATGGTTCATCTTGGTATAGCGTATGCGGTCCCATGTGCCTTTTTTGACCTCTCGAAATGTTTCCATTCCCAGGCAGACGAGACCTTCAGTGAGGGTTAGCCAAGGGTTGGCAGCATGGAGGGCCCCCACACTTGCATCTGGCGGCAGACAGATCTAAGGTCCGTACCGGGAACAGAGCCGTCGGATTGGTGCAAAAGTTTGGGGCAGTTAAGCTTAGCAAATGCCAAACGGGGCTGCTGCAAGGTGTGGTGGATTGGTTGTGACTTGTCCACAGTCATGGTCTAGAGCGAACTGGTCGATACGTGGCAGCAATTGCCGGGGCGTTTGCTACCGGCTCCCCAGGCATAGCGTGTACATTGCTGAAACTTGGCCATTCTGCATTCCTTGATGATCTGATAGTATCGTTGAGCTGAGTGGCTGCTCATGATATCATGTGGACGTGGGACTGCAAGAGGATTGAGAATTGCTATGCAGGCTTGTTTCGGCGTAGCAGACTGGCCCAGAAGAGATCCACTGCGTCGACAATGTTTGAGCTGCCGTCGTTGGTTGGCGCTTCTTTCGCAGTGTTGATGCAAGGTCAGCAAGAAATCCCGCCGGGCGTTGAAGTATCCGTCTTAGGTACTCTGTTTCGATCCAAATGGCAGGTCCCTCAGGTTGGAGCATGGTGTGTGTTGGGATAAGGCTTGCTTTGGTCTGCTCACCTACCACTTTGGGAGGATAAGTGGATGAGGTGCGGAATTGCGCGATTGGCTGTGGGTGTCGACAAGCCTTGGAAAGACCACACAGGAATTGTGACAGTCAATCCAACCAACATTTGGGTCTAGTTTCTCCATGAGCGTCTGGGCGTTCCCATTGTTTGGTGTGTTTGGCAATGGTCCCGTCTTTGCTGAAGAGCGGAAGCAAGCCAGTCACGACAGTGAGAGAAAACAATCCTAGTAACCAAACAGCCTGGGCGGAAGAAAACGCGGTAAAGCGAGGCGAGTCGAATGTATGCGTAATGTTGGTAGATGGAAAGCAAGGCACGTGGGCTAGACTTCTTGGTATGATGTAAGGTACCTAAGATGTCGGTCTGTGGCTGTCTAGCAGAGGACACGATGAGCAAAGGTGAAGCTTGGCGGAACATGCTGCGACTGTCTCCGTACTCAGTGCTCCGTACCATTGCGAAGGCGAGATGGCCGTCGCAAGGTTTCGCAAGGTTTGCAAGGGTAGCCCTTCGTCAGTCCATTAATGTCTGGTCTGGTGGGGAAGGAACGAATGTCATCTGATGTCGCTCTGGACAAGGCACATTTTGGGGGCCAAGTGAAGCGCGCTGAGGATGTGAAGGGGAAAAAAAGTATATGATTCGGTTCGGGCAAGGTAGAAGAGGAATACCCGCAGATAAGCGCACAAAGGTGTTGGATTGAGAAAGAACAGCTGCCAACGAGACATTCAATTGGCAAGATGCAGTCAAGCACTTGCAACTTGCCAGGCATTGATTGCTTCCTTCCTTCTTCTCGAACGGAATCAGGGTAGTGGGGTGGGGGACACTAGCGCAGCTTGCCAAGAGCCGCGTGCCATTTGACCAATCGAATGACTTGAATGAGCAGGGATGACATTGGCAGTGAGGATGATGGCCGTGGAAGTTGGGACTGGAAAACGAACGGATCATTGCGTGCTTGTATCCAAAGTCAGGTACCTGATCAGAAGCTCCAGGTAGCGTATCCGTATGTACAACTGACAGGATTGACAAGCAAAGATTCCGACTGGTAGTCTGGATGACCAAGAGTTTGGTGTTCTTGGCCTCAGAGAGCAAGACGGTTTGTTTGGATGAAGCGAATGGTTTGCACAGCCACTCTGGTCGCAGTGGCCGCCCCTATCAGCCATCAGCTGGCCAGAAACGGCCCCGACACCCCAGCCACTTGCCGAAGCCATGATTGGATGGCGGGTTCCCTCCTTCCCTGATGACGACGACCAGCCCGCGCTGGGCGGACATCGGTGCTCCTTGGCGGCGCCGCTGCGTTGCTTCTCCACCCCGGGCCTGCGCGTTCCCATCATCCGCACCGTTTCTCGCCTCGCCTTACCTTACCTTGAGGATACCTTACCACGATACTTACCTCACACAGTCACCATCCAAGGCATTCTCTCAGCTGCGTACCTTATTGAGTGATCCGACCTGACGCTACAGCGGACCTTCCAGTGATTGCCACTATGCTTCAGGGGCTGTGACGACTGATGCGTCACACAATGTTGCTGCGGACTGCGCCGTCAGCCAGGTACCTCAGAGCTGTCATTGTTAGTCGATCCAGTGGGCTGGATTGCACCGTTTCCACAGTTTCGCCGGCACGAGACCGCTGGGGAACACGGAGGCGCTGACGGCGACTGGAGGAAGCTCGTCTTGGCAACTGCTCACTTGTCGTTGTTTGCGCCGCTTCGAGTCTTAGTGCTTTCCCTTTCTTGTTCAATTTGGCCTGTCAGTCCCGTCACTCTGGCAGCTGGTCTCTTCTGTCTTCCAAGTTGGTGGCACTCGGCTTGCCTGCGCAGTACCAGAGTAGAGTACCTATCTTGAGGAAATGGAAATGGACTGGGAAGGAAACAGACAACCTGAACGAACAGTGTGCCTTCCCGTTGCTCGCAGCTGCATCGCAATCATGGAAGGCAGGAGCATCCGTGAAAGTATCAGGTACCTCTCCTTCCCGTCCCCTTTGGATTGCCGCATCTGCATCCACGGGCGTTGTTTTCGGTATACTCAGCCATCCCCCGCATCATCTTCAATTTGCTTCCTCTCGTTACGCCTTTCCCGTTTTCCCGTTTATCGTTTCTTCTGTCAAGCACAACCTTGACGTCTCGTTTCGTCCACAGCTGCAAGCCGCAAAAAAGCCAGGACTCCAGACACACCCCCATCTTGAACACGTCTAACCTTGTCACCTATTCACTCCCCTGCGATTTGCCAAGCTTCCCGCCCACTTTGTCACTCAATATCCAGCATATCTTCGATCCAGGTATATGGCAAAGTACCTTACTTTACGTACCTGACTCAAAGTGCCTATCTCTACAAGGCACACCGCGCAGCTTTTGTTGATACCAGGTAACAGAAGATAGGTACCTCACATCCAATCCACTCTCTCCAATGCCCTGCATGCAAGTCCTCCTCCCACACTCTGCTCAACTGTTGCATTCCTTCGTTCCGTCACTAACAATTGTGGCCCTACTTTAGCTCATGACGGACACGGTACGAATACCTTACTGGCTCCATCTCCCCAGACAAAGTCCAAGACAGGAAGTCGCCCAACGGATGCGCTTCGGTCCTCACTTCTTCGGCCCATCCACTCGTCGTCCCGTTCGGTCGGAGCTATTTTCCCACCACCGTTCCGCGCCCGCGTTGCATCCCTCCACTCCTCCCACCCCAGTCCTCGGACAGTCAACGGGGGTCGCTGGGTAAGAGGTACCTCGTCCTCTCTCTCTCTCTCTCTCTCTCTCTCTCTCTCTCTCTCTCTCTCTCTCTCAGTCTCCAGGTCTCTCTCGTTTGTCCGTTGCGGGGATACGTCCAGATCTTCCAGTATCCCATCCATTATCCATCCGTTATCCATCCATCCTCCTTCAGGTTTGGTCGTCTTTCCGGCACATACATCCTCGCTCCCCTCCCTTGGCACGCATTCCACCCACCACAAAAGTATAACTTAACGCTGCCTCCTAGCACACACCTCTCTTACCCTTCCCTCTTCTTTTTCCCTTCTCTTCTTCATCGCCACCCCCAAGCTCTGAGCTTGCCCGTTCTCTATTAACAGATTTCTTTCCAGATCAATATCTGCAGGGCTTTACCAAAAGCACCAACACACACCATCCAACCCCCCCAAGCGCGCGTTTTAAGCCGTTACCTACCGATATCCGATGGGAGAACCCGAAGCCGTCAGGCATGGTGAACACAACACAGCTGCCGCGGAAGTGAATCCCGAGCAGGACGAGCCGCCGTCTATACCGCGGCCCCCGCCCATTCCCAACCCGGTCCCTCAGCGACCTGCCCATTCGGTTCCTGTCACGGACATAGGTCTCCTCTGGCAAACCGACCTCGAAAATGGTCTCTCAAAGGCCGATGCTGTCGCCCGTCTTGAACGGGACGGGCCTAATCGTATCGAGGGCGCAAAGGGCCTATCCGTTTGGGAGATTGTCATGAGACAAATCTCCAACAGTCTGACCTTGGTTCTTGTCATTGTCATGATTTTGTCCTTTGCTATCCAAGATTACATTGAAGGAGGTGTCATCACCGCCGTTATCCTTCTTAACATCGTCGTGGGGTAAGTTACGTCGCCTGCCTTCACCCCGTTACTTCGCAGTGGCATATGTCTGCTTCCCTCTGGTTCCTCGTGCCTGGCCCACCGATTCTATGATTCTCTTGAGTTGTTGCAAAGCACGACTGGCCACTCGCCTGGCTGCCGACCCATGACTGGGTAGGGTGACTGCTGACCGCTCCTGTGGACCGCGCACTCAATGTACCCTGCTCGCGAGATTCTTGGCAAAGTGGCTCATCCTCTATCCCTGCCCCCGAGCCAACTCGGTCTCACACACCTTTCCTACCGAGCACTTCAGTCGCCGAGCATTCATGGCTGACATCTTTCTAGCTTTGTCCAGGACTACAATGCCGAACAGACTATCCAGAGTTTGTACGCGCTGTCCGCCCCGACGTGCAAGGTCGTCCGTGACGGAATCGCGGAGACCATCAAAGCCGAGACTCTGGTCAAGGGTGATCTTGTCATGATCGCCGTCGGCGATGTCGTCCCAGCTGACCTTCGTCTTCTCGAGGGAATTAACCTCTCCATCGACGAGGCCCTACTCACCGGCGAGTCCCTGCCCATCAGCAAGCACCCCGAGGCACTCTTCGAGGAGGCTGTTATTCCCCTCGGCGACCGCATCAACATGGTGTACTCGGCTACCACCGTCACTCGAGGACGCGCTCGCGGTATCGTCACCACCACTGGTATGGAAACCGAGGTGGGGAAGATCGCCATGATGCTTCGAACTACTCGTAAGAGAGACGAGAATGCCTCACTCCCCGCCCGCGCTCTCGCGCGTTTCAAGGCTGCCATGAAGAGCATCCTTGGTCTCGAGGGCACTCCTCTTCAGGTCAAGCTTAGCAAGTTTGCTCTTCTGCTGTTCGGTCTGGCTATCCTTCTGGCCATCATTGTCTTCGCGGTCAGCAAGTTCGACATTGATGACCAGGTTCTCATTTACGGTATCTGCGTCGGTGTCGCCGTCATTCCCGAGTCCCTTATCGCCGTCCTCACCATCACTATGGCTGTTGGTACCAAAGCAATGGCGTCTGGAAACGTCATTGTTCGCAAGCTCTCCTCTCTCGAAGCCGTTGGTGGTGTCACCAACATCTGCTCCGACAAGACAGGTACGCTCACGCAAGGACGAATGATTACCAGGAAGATCTGGCTGGCCGAAGATACGACCGCCATTATAGAGGGCACTACCGACCCCTATGACCCGACTAGCGGCAAAGTGCGTTGGCCTGGATCGACCGCATCAAGCTCGGGCTCTAGTGGAGCGTCGACTCCGACGGTTGAGAAGTCTGACGACACTATCATTTCCTCATCCTTCAGTGCCTTCCTCAAGGCTATTGCTCTGTGCAACAACTCCGCTGTTACCGATGGCAAGGCCTCGACCGATACTGAGTCTATGACCACCGCTACCGAGGTGCCGGTTTCGTGGACCGCCATTGGCGAGCCCACCGAGATTGCCCTTCAGGTCTTTGCTATGCGATATGGAAAGGGAAAGACAGACCTCATCTCGTCCGAAAAGACGAAGATGTTGTACGAGTTCCCCTTTGACTCCACCTGCAAGCTCATGAGTGTCGTCTACGAGTTCCCTGGCGCTCCCCGCCAGGTCTTCACCAAGGGTGCCGTCGAAGTCATGGTTGAGAGATTGGCCGAGTCGGACGACGTCAAGCAGAGGATCGCGGCCAAGGCTGACGAGCTAGCCTCAGAGGGTCTTAGAGTCCTCTGCGTTGCTCAACGATTCCTCGAAGATGCTGACAACGCTAGCGAGAGAAACGAAACGGAGTGCAAGCTCCGTTTCCTCGGTCTTGCTGGCCTATACGACCCCCCTCGTGTCGAGACTCTCGGAGCCGTCAAGAAGTGCAACACGGCTGGTGTCTCAGTCCACATGGTTACTGGTGATCACATTAAGACTGCTACTGCCATTGCTCATGAGGTCGGTATCCTGCGTGGCGGCGAGCCGTCTACTGCAGTCATGGCCGCTGGACAATTCGACGCCATGACCGACGCCGAAGTTGACGCTCTTGAAGCCCTCCCTCTTGTGGTCGCTCGATGCAGCCCTATGACCAAGGTCAGAATACTCGAGGCCATGCATCGTCGCAAGGCCTACTGCATCATGACTGGTGACGGTGTCAACGATTCGCCTGCTCTCAAGAAAGCCGATGTTGGTATTGCCATGGGCAAGAGAGGCAGTGACGTTTCCAAAGAGGCAGCGGACATGGTTCTTACCGATGACAACTTTGCTTCCATCGTTACCGCCATTAAGGAAGGCCGCCGCTTGTTTGACAACATCCAGAAGGTTTGTTTATCCACACATACACGTTTCCTCGAGACACTTTTCTAACCAGGCTGTCAGTTCTTGCTCCATCTCTTGATCTCCAACATCTCCCAGGTCATTCTTCTCCTTATTGGTCTGTCCTTCAAGGACAGAAGTGGCACCTCCATATTCCCTCTATCCCCTTTGGAGATTCTGTGGGTCAACCTTATTACATCCTCATTCCTGGCTATCGGTCTTGGTCTGGAGGAGGCTCAACCCGATATCCTCCTGCGTGCACCTCACAGTCTACGCGTTGGTGTCTTCACCTGGGACTTGATCCGCGACAAGATGATCTACGGTTCCTTCATGGGCTCGCTCTGCTTGGCCGCGTTTACTTCCGTTGCGTACGGACCAGGCGCGGGCGATCTCGGCAGTCATTGCAACGACGGCTGGAACGAGACCTGTGATGTCGTCTTCAGGGCCCGGTCCACCGTTTACGCCACCTTGAGCTTCCTGCTCTTGGTCACTGCCTGGGAGGTCAAGCACTTCCAGCGCAGCTTGTTCAACATGAACCCTGAGTTGTGGACTGGCCCCACGGCTTTGTTCAAGACCATCTTCAAGAACCGTTTCTTGTTCTGGGCCGTCGCCGGCGGCTTCATCATGACTTTCCCCGTCATCTATCTCCCTGTTGTCAACCGCGCTGTCTTCAAGCACGGCATGATTACCTGGGAGTGGGGCATTGTCGTTGCCTGCTTGGTCGTCTATGTTGCTCTCATTGAAACCTGGAAGGCTGTAAAGCGTCACATGGGTCTCGGCATGATTGCACGCAGTCCTGAAGGACAGGTTTAGTCCGCGCGCTAGATTGGAGATGATTCTGCTGCAAAGCAGATGCCTCTGCGCAGGCTGTAGTCAAATGCGTGGGAAGTTTCCTGGTAATCGGTGCCTCGGTGCGGAGTATTGGCGGGATTAATATCGGATCCAACATCGGTAATGGGAATCAGGCAGAATGGGGCTATTCAACATGAGTCTGGCAGGCTTTCGGGCTTTGGTGATGCGTTCGCTTTCGTCACACTCTTTTAGTATCTTTTCTACAAGGCTTTGGCTGTCGAGGATTTACTCCAGCCCCAAATTGCCACGCAATAAAATGAACTCGATGTTTCGAGCTCAACACACACTCTAAATGTTCCCTTGCGTACTAATGTGCTGACGTTCAATGGACCCTTGATTCTCTGCATACTTTTCGACAAAATCTGCTTCTCTCCTCTCCTGCTCAACCTTCTTCTTATACTCAGCCCAATCATCGCTCCTCGGAAACGGCACATTCGGCACCTCGGCCCCCAAAAAACGCACAAAGCGGCTCCCATCCGTCTCCAGGTCTCAACTCGGGGAACTTACGCCCATCGGTCCTAAACACCCTCACCTCCTCATGGTGCCTCTGAAAATACGCCTCTCCATTCTTTTCAAAGTCGTTGTCCCAGCAGACAGAGTGGTATGCGTTCGCCAACCCCTCCATTGGCGACTTTCGAAATTCATCCCGGGGGAGATGTGCGTGGATCAGCGTATCCCGCTTCGAAGACGCCCAGGAGTCGAAGGAGCGGGTGGTGAGAATTATCGGGGTTGTAGGGTATGCTTCTGCAAGGGCGGTTGGGAAGAGGGAGGGGGGAAGTCGGAGACTGCTTCGTACGAGGAGAGGAGGGCGTCCCATTGGGATTTTGACCAGGGGTTTGGGGGGTTGGAGATGGGGAGGTTGTCGGTTATGGCGGTGATCCAGAGGTCTTGGTGGGTGTTTTTGGCGACTTCGCGCATGTGGTATACGGGGGCGATTTTGAGGATTGCGAGGGCGTCGGCGAGGGCTGGGGAGTGTTAGAGGGGTTTTAGTCAAAGGGGATGGTAGGTGAGAGGTACACTGTGTGCCTGTTCTGGGGAGACCCAGGACGAGAACTTTCATTTCAGACATGTTTGGCAAGTTGATCTTGTTGAAAGCGGACGAGACTAGAACGATGTTGAGATGGGCGGGCACTCGTTTCGTGAATGAGCTGACCACAGCGAGTTAAAGGGACTGAATACAAAACTTCATTGCGGCTTCTGGGTTTGCAATAGTTTCTGCTATCTGACCTCGATAAGAGGATCGTATGAGTCCGAGATGTTCCGCAAGGCAAGATCACGGGGCTGGCTTGGATAGGAAGCTGACTCGGAGCGGGTCGGATCGGAGATGCTCTGAGGATCCGGGGCCCGGTCAAGGTTCCACTTTTACGGGATTGCGGCCGGCGTCATTCCCGATTTTGTCCGCTGGCAGATTACGTTACTCCAAAGAAGAGCCTCTACTGCAGGAAATTTGAGAACTTCTGAGAAAAGGATGAAGTATGATCTCTGCCGAAAGAATAGGCAGTCTTGAGGGGACGGCAGGGCCACTCGATGCTGGATGCTCGACTGGGTGCAGGGAACTTTGGCCGTTGCTTGTATAGAGCCTAGCATACGGAAAGACACAAAAGCATTGGAGCTCTTCGTGAAAAAAACGAACGCCTGAGGATCCATTGTAGTAATCGTTGCCAGTGATTGAAGACGTGCGTAGACCAAGTACTTGTTTAGGTCAATTCATTTGTTGATCTTCAGTGCCCCCCCCCCCCCCCCCAACAAAGGGGGCGGCAGTATAAGTAGGTCCGTACGCAGTCTAAGAAGCAATAGAGCAGGCAACAAGCATTGCAAGCATAAACAGCCTGGATGGAGCCTGCTCACCCATGGCTGTGATGGGAATAATCTCGATTGGTCAGCCTGGGTGGTGGTGTAAACAGAGATAAGCGGACAACGACTAGCCAGCTCAGCCTTTACCAGTCGCCCGTTTTCCTTATCTCGGTACCACCGCAACCAGAGTATTCAACTCCTAATACGTGCAAGAAGTAGGATAGTGTGGGTGGGTATATTGGAAAGAGCTCTTATTTTGGTCACACAGAACGAAAAATACAGGAGCAGCTTACTATAGAGTGAGTTTAAATAGGCACATCATTTCCACACCAGGCAATTCGAGATTTCAGTCCCAACGTCCCACCGTCTGGTTGCTAGCTCAAAGTTCTCTGTCGCCCCCTCTTATAGTGTTTAATTCCCGCAATTGACCATGTCTTGAGAGTAAGAGATACCGATACCCAGACACCAAGTAACCAGAGGGCCATCAAATTCAATGCGAGTGACACGAAACGACTGCCATGACATCAATGAAGTGCTATACTTCCACCTCAACGTCAACTTGTAGTTGAGCTCATGTGTTCAGACATGAAGGGTGGCATCCAAATTCCGATCGGAACAAAGAAAGTAATGCTGGATAGTGCAGCTCAAGTGAGCAAACACCAGTTAGTTGCGGTCTTCCACCCCAAGACAATTTCATGTGAGTCTGTCAAAGAAGCTCTAAGTTTAATTAAGATAGAAGAGTTGGCATTTTTTATACTTAGGGCAGCTGATACCTCCACGGGAATTCAGTTTGTTCTACAACATTTACCTACCAACGTTACCTTGCACATCACGAAAGGGCAAAATTAGGGATCTACTAATATCAGTACCATTGATCTTCAAGTTCTTTCAAGTAGACTCTCCGAGCACGGATCTCAAACTGAGGGTTCGCCCCTCTATCAGCTAACTTTACCCCTTTCGTCATCCGCTCATCGCGATTTGCCTTTCAGTCCTGCAGGCTGCGTTCATCTTTACTCACCAACACAAACTCTACCACCGAAGTTCGCCCAATGCCGGAACACTCTGCAAAGTAAAATCCCCCAGGGGTCCGTCTGGAAGCGCAGGAAATCTTTCTCAACTGGAGTGGGCATGGTTTGGAGTTTGGAGTTTGTCGATTGACGGGTTGAGTTCCCTGCGAGATAGGTCCTTTCCACGCCATCGACATGGCGTTAGACTAGATCACCTTATCTTTGCAAAGCGCGACTGGAAACATTCCAATATTGCATCGCTGTAGGACCATTACCGAAGTACATATTATATTATCAAAAAGAAGGAAAAGGCCATGTGGTGATCTGGGGGCTTGGCTGCTTATATCTACTCATTGCTTCCATTCGCTAACAGCCACACCGATCACCCATTCCGTGGAGCAACGTACCGGGGCATACTATGCCACTGATGAATGTGTAATAAATTAGTTCCTTCTCAATCAGAAAGTATCGGAGAATAAGCTTATTCGATGAAGAGCGAATCGCATTCGAAATGTGTGTCGTGAGGTCAAAGCAGATGTCCCGTCACCTACCTATGTCTTCAGCCTTCTCCACAATGGAAGCCACAAATAATAGTTTCATTCCACGAAAACCATCTGCCGAATACCCTAGAACTCCGCTCGTACCTCTGGAGAAGTGTTCGACTTCAAAGCGCGATGGGAATTTGTTGATATCAGGGCTACTTGTTTGGACGTCTGATCTGGTCAGTGAGAAGACAAGCTCCGAATATCCATTCTGGGCAATACTCGGCCTAAGAAAAAATCAAGAGGACAAGAGAATCAGCGGAACTTTCTTGATCAGGCAAGAAGATTGTGAGATGATGCAGCTCAGAAACTCCCCTGCAGAGTCAAACATTTTGGGCAACTGGGGACCGGACTACCAAGGGTCCGGACCTTTGAGACCATGAGCTATACCGGACTGTTAGGACAGTGGCCTTTCAGACCGAGAAGGTTCTGGTGGAATCGGATGTGACGAATCCGCGGTCCAAGCCAACCAGCCTCGGTGATTCGCCATTCTTAACTCAGGCTCGTGAACCAGCCTGATAGGGGGCACAGCGCGCCGCCGTACCCTGTTTGAAAACATCGGACATCGAACGAGGGCTGGACATCGAGTGAGAGGTGCCAGCTACCTCGCACGCATCCCCTCCCGTTCCGAAGACCACCTGGTGGTCCACGATCACTTGGCGTCTGGCATCCACAAATCCTGTTGCCATCCGACGAACTGACCTGGGGGAAGGACCAGTTGATGCCACCACCACGACAATGACAGATTCAGTCATTCATGTCCATGTCGGGATAACCCATCCTCAGCCACCCCCGTCCCAGAAACAAATTTGGTGACAGGGTTGCAGCTTCAGAGTCCTAGCCAGGCGCGGCTATGCGCCTGGCACGGACCTCTGCAGAGGAAACCTGCGGCAAAGTGACATATGGCAGACATTTGTCAACTGTGTCCCTGTCTCGGATGGGGCACAGGATGCTGAGTCGAATCCGAATGCGCGGCTTTTGATTGCTTGGCACTGGCCGGGATCGTTGACACAGTTATTGGGACATTGGGCGCTAAGACGTCGTGGAGGCTCTCATCGAGACGTGAACGCACGATGACACTCAGTGCTGCACTAGCGGCTGCCAAACAGGAGACAAAGTGTCTCTGTAAGATGCCTGTCTAGCGCTACTCCGCCTTGCTAGGCACTAGAGGCAATTGACACACATAACGCTAACATGTTATGTGCAGGCGGAACACCCCGAGGTGCTGCTGCGTGCTAGCCTTCCCGCACCAGTTACCTGAAGTTCTGCAGGAGTGAAGTCAACTCAGTCTGCGCCACTGATTAGTCTGCTGAATACTTGAACCATTAAGTAAGCTCATTGCGTTAGTTTGGAGAGAATATGCGGGCCGAGAGGTGCGACAGTGTGCAGTACGTTTGCCGAGACCGCGAGCCTGATATCGAAACCCAGGCTCTCAGTGTTACCTCGGAGCCATCATAGCTGTCGAGCAGAAACATTTGACACGACATCTTGACAAATTTAGGGGAAAGAAAGTAATGATTTGTGCCATCTGAAATGCTTCGGTAGGTATCGCAGCTTGCCGCGATCGCAGTGTGGTCTAGGCGGTGTGATTCATGAACGCACACACCATGGGAAATGAACAGCACCGCTGCCGGAGGATGAGAATAGAAGGGATCACCCTTTTCAGGTTCAGGGTCGCCATGCAGACTGAATGTAAAAGCCCACCACCTTTTGCCCGGGTCGAGAGACTGACGCTTCTAGTGGGGGTCCGTGAATCCACATTTCGTTTCGTCTGACCGTGAAAGCCGTGATCTTTGGTCGACGACCGAACCACGCTGCATGGCGTGCCGTCTGCGCGCGTTTCAAGGGTTCATCCTCGGCCGTGACTACACTCAGCCGGATGAGGCTCCCGCGGCGCCAATTGCAACAGCTTAGGCGAGTACTGACAGATTCTGACGATGGTTACTGTGAGAGAAGTCGGTTTTGCGTACCGCAAGTCTAGGTACTGAGGATACAGGCTGATGAGCCGTATGGTATTCGATGCTTCTTGGGCTGAGACTGCAATGGCTCGGATGGAGTCTCTGTGACGGGAATGCAAAGACCAAGTAGACTCGTCGTCAATGTCCAGAAGCTGGTATATTAAGACGGTGGATTTCCAGGTCTAGGTCAGATTTTCCTTCCATCTCGTCAACATCCAGAAATCTCAGCTTACAACGATATTCCAACACTTTCCTAAATAACTTTCATCCTTCGCGTCAATCAGACCAAGCCTTCGCTTACCGAATACCAATCAAAATGCACTTCACCAACGTCTTCGTCCAGGCCCTACTTGCCGGCTCCGCCGTTGCAGCTCCCGCTTCTCTCGCCAGCAAGCGTCAACTTCAGCCCATCCAGGCTGCCTTGACCAACGTCCAGGACTCTCTCACCGGGCTCGACACCGCTGTCAAGGTACGAGAAGATGACTCGAACATGATTCAGTGACCGAAGCTAACCCGCTCTTGCGTAGGCTCTCAACGCCGCGGATCCCAACACCGCCGCCAACCTGCTTGATGCTTCCAACAAGGTCCAGACCTCGCTGAAGCAAGGTACCACGCAGATTCAGGGCGCCCAGGAGCTTTCCCTCACCGATGCCCTCACCCTCCAGCAGTCAGCCGGTGGCTTGACCACCGCTGTCCAGACCTCCGTTGATGACTTGGTCGCCAAGAAGCCGGAGCTTGACAAGCTTGGCGCCACCTCCATCGCCGTTGACCAGCTCAAGCAGCAGAAGGCGACTGCCGGTGACTTCAGCAGTGCCATCGTTTCCAAGGTCCCCGCGATCGGCCAGGGTATTGCTCAGCAGTCTGTTGACCAGGTTACTCAGTCCCTGGACGGTGGTATTCAGAAGCTCGGCGGTGATGCCGCCGGTGGTGCCGCGCCTGCTGCCCCCGCCGCCCCTGCTGCCCCCGCCGCCCCTGCCGCCCCCGCCGCCCCTGCCGCTCCCGCCGCCCCTGCTGGCGCACAAGAGCAATTCCACGCTGAGGTCATGGCCTAAGCAGCGGCTATTCCGAGGAGAAAGATGGTACAGGATCCAACCATGGAGATCTGATGATTATATGAAGATTTTTAGCGAGTTTCCTTTTGTGTAGTGTATTGATAGGTGAAGATAGAATGGTTAGCTGAGCTGCCGAAGCAGCTGCGCTGCATAGTGTGTACTGTTCAATTGAAGCCGATTTCTCACATTGGTTCTGCCTTTTTAGAGGGAACCTTAAGATTTGACTCTGGCCAAGGGTCTTTGACAGATCCCATCACCTTTCGTCTGGTGCCAGTGCCTGCTAGAAAGCGGCAGTGAAGATCACTCAGACTCGCTCAAGGCACCCAACATTCGGAAGTATTGGCCCGAGCTAAATGAGTTGCTGATCGGACCTTTTTCGAGGATGAAATTTTCGAACACGGTCCATGTCAAAGACGATTTCCACCATCAACGCGGCTGTCATTGACAATGAAAAATTAGGTTTGATCGGTATTGCAGTCCTGATCGTTACCAATATATTTCCAACAAGGCTTGCAGAACTAGGTGGGAAGTTTTCGTTGAGTTGCATAGCGACATCGAGGCCATCCTGTTTGTTCCAATTAGGTAATATGCGGCATGCTCGAGGCCAGTCTTGCAAGGCGCCTTCGTTGTCCAGTGCCGCTTCGAGATAGATACCGATGTAACTGCCATCGTCACCCCCAGAATCCGTTACTCCGAAGATAAGCAGGCTACGACCCTTTCCATCAGTAACTCCCTGGTCAAGCATGGCCAGCAGACTCGTATGTTCATACAGTGCCTCGGGGGGATCTACTGCGTGAAGACGATAGCCGGAAAAGCCACGCGGGAATGTGATGAAGCAAGAGACCTTGTTGAACGTTCCTTCTGTTTGCCTGAGAGGCTCAAAAACCCGTCCCCAAAGGCCTTCCTGTTCCGCCTCGTCAAGCATGGAGATCATGATGTTCGTTGATTCTTCGGGTATGAATTCTGAAGACAAATCATCAGGAGCCGAGGCGTTTCCTTCATGCCATTGGAGAAGGGACTTCATCGAAGCCGAACTGAGCGATATCCACGGTGCAGGCAGAGATACGCGAGTAAACTGGCGCCGGTAATCGTTATTGTGAGACGACAAAGGTATGCAAACGGCGCTCCTAGCATGCTTCTCAATGTTCGTGGTGCAGTTCAAAACGCCCAGAACGAAGTCAGGCGACAATGTCTGGATCAGGGGCAAAGATATTGAAAGACCGGCATTGGTCATTGCGTAGAATTGCGGCGTCATTGCCATTGGCGCTGTCAGACGGGACTAGCGGATGATATCTGTTGACTTAGAGAAGAGCGAAGGTGACGTAGCCAAGGGTGCCGTCATGAGTAGGCTCGGCATATCGGAGACGAAAATGCTCTGGTTATCGGAGAGCCTGATTATCTCCTGCTGCAGCCTCAAGAAAGCCTTGATGCCCTCTCCGTAGAGAAGAGGCATATGGACATCACAGAGACCGAGGAGACAGTATGCTTGGTCTTCTAGGCGAGTTGTGACACGGCGAGCAGCCCAAGACATGATTTTGGCAACACTGTAATTGGAAGGGGATGTTTCGCCTAAAAGACACCATTCGTCAATTCCAGTTGCTCGATGTATCACGACAAGCAAACTTCGTTTTGTTCCAAGACGTCTCCAATCCTGAGTGTAAAAGTTGATGCGGCGGGGGGCAATAAGCTCCTGCAAAGTCCAGCCACGAGTAAACCATTTGCTGTTTAGAAACTGGATCTCCAGGTCGCGCTGATCAATGGTACTGCTTGAGACTGATACGTCGGCCATATAAACGTAACAAATCGCTGCGTCCTGGTACCAGACATACATGGGGTTGATAGCCTCGGATAATTCAGCGGAACTGCGCTTGTCGATGCAGTTGGTATCGACCCAGGCGTGTGTGTACCCATCCTGCAGGGCCAGGTGGCAAAACGACTCGATCTTGAGAAAGCCTTTCTTTCCTGTCCTAGTCTCACGCTGGCTCCATTCTTGGAACGATACTTCTCCGTCCTCCCAGGTGTGGGAAAGAATGGCATACGGTGGGGTGCGAGCACGGTCAAAAAACACCTAGAGCTCCAATGTCGCCGTGTTGATCAGATGCATGATGGGCTAGATTGGGAGCACTCATAATAGCAGCTCACATCTAGATAACGACAAGGCAACCATGAGATCCACGGTGAGAAGGCGAGGTGTCAGAAGTGAGGTGTGTTTGGGATGAGGGGTATCCCAGGCATCCATCAGTTGGGAGAGCCTGATCACTTGGAACTTAGAAGCTATGGTGAGATGACTAAGCGGCAAGAACATGTTTACCTTACCTTTTGGAAAATCCTTACCTTCTATTTGGGCAGTGCTTTCATCGCTTGATGCCAATTGTACTCGAAGGAAGCATCAGCCAACGTCCCTTTCCGCGTGTTGACGGCCACCTCCGCTGTGAATCGGGCAAGTTCCTAAGATTAACTTTCCAGAGCCGTTACGACCGACCTGATCGTGTCTTGAATGCTCTCACGTGCATACGTTGGACGAACATGGAAGCTTCTCAGTTTTGCCACAGGATTCATTCTGACATCATCCCTGAATCCCCGGCGGAGCCTCTGCTCCTAGCCCCCCCGAATGTCACCACCCGACATCTCTCGTCCAACAAATGAAGCCTTACATCCTGCTATCTACCTTTGTTAGTAGTGGATCCTCGTCAGTTAGCCTGTACGATCAGTATGGCTTTCCGTTGGAAGTCCCGGAAAGTCATGATCGTCTCCCTCTGGGGTCTTGGCGACGTGATGTCTTGCTACCTGTTTTGATTTACTGCTTGACTATCCTCATGGAATCTATGGTGGCCATCTTTTCTTCGCAAAATCTTTCTTCACAGGCGTTGCATTCTGTTTCCGTTTAGTACATGTCTACGATCTCACTGGCTTCTGACAATGATGGACGAGAAAGCAGCTCATGGGGCCGACAGCCCCCCTGGTCCGAGGCATCCGCGCGCCCGTGATGCCAACGTTGAACATCACCATGCTCATCAGTATGACCCTACAGCATTTGGTCGTCATAGTCTACAGATCAGTCAGGCTTCACAGCCTGCTTCGGAGTTTCAGCCTGAAGGTCAACGACAGTATGGGATCGTTCCTAGCACAAGAGATGGAGACGTGCTCGATGAGAAGAGGTCACAACCACAGAATCCGCCAGACATCGACACATCCCGCCGCCCGGCCTCAGCAGCACACAACCAACCATCATCCCCACGATCTCCAAAGAAACACACCACCAGACCAAGCCATGACTTTGACCGTCGCTACGACGGCCCCTTCAGCCGGCCAAGCCTCGCCATGGCCCGGCGAAGCTCGCTCTCAGCCACACGGCCGTCAACGGACCCAAACACACCCCACGCCGGCGAAGCCCCCGGCACGGCCGGTGATCCTCCCCGAACCCTCCCGGCCTTCCATCCAACTCCTCCACCACTAAACTACACTCTCCGCACCCGAAAGACAGCAATCGCTTTGTTCTGGACCCTCATCCTCTTCGACTCCATCGCCATGCCGATAGCCCTGTACTTTGGCCTTTGGTACGGGGTTGGCCCGGGGACCAACACCCCCACGGAAAAGAAGGAGAAACTCTCTCCCAACGCCGTCTTCTCCATTGTCACCGCTGCCGTGGGTGGCGCCAGCATTGTAGAGTACTTTTTGCGCTTCTGGCGACTTTGGCGCAAGGGAAGTAAGTGTCGTGTCATCGGGGCCCATAGGTGGTACCTCGACTGGTTTCACTGGAACTTTTCGTTTGCGTGGATCATCATCATGATTGAGCTCATCGTGTAAGTGTCCACCCCCCTCGCATCAATCTCATAGTTACCTCAAGTCACACATTATTGACACCATCCAAGAGGCACCGTCCCAAGAAACCCCCCAATCCGCCTCCTCTCCATGCCCGTCCCAACAATGCTCCTCGTCTTCGGCACCCAACTCCTCCTAATCGACGCCCTCCGCGCCCTCCACATCCCCTCCCCTCTCCGCATCTCCTCCGTGCCCCGCAGAGCCCAGCTCCGACCAGGCATCTACTCCCTCATCGAAGACGTCTGCGCTGTCGACGGGTCCGGCGGCACGGACTTCCGCGTCGCGCTCGATAGGCGGTACGAGGCGAGCCACGTCTTTCGCGCGATGCTGAGGCGGTTGGGCGTGTTTTGGGCTGTTGGCGCTGAGGGCTGTGCTGTGCTTTGTACGGCGCTGATTTTCGGTTTGAGGAGCGGGGAGGCGGCGTATGTTGTTGGGTGGTCGGTGCCGTTTGTGTGGGCTGGTGTCTGGACGGTTGCGACGTTTTGGTATGTGAAGAGAGAGTTGAGGCGAGAGGCAGAGGCTTGGAGTGAGGAGGTCGCGAGGAAGGGGGTCGCAGGGTCAATGTCCATGGCGTCGGTTTGAAAGGACTCAGGTTCACGTAGACATGTAATGAGGTACCACAGATCACGTACACGAAGAGTGACAAATTACAGACGCTTGGAGATTTATCTTGATATTTTTGCTCTCGTCCATGTCTATGCTTCCGTGGGGACCTCCCCTGATCAACCCAAAACGCCTCGTTCACGACCAAAGTCCTCTGAGACGCCATTTTCTTCCCCTCCCAGCAATACATACATGCAAAGGTCTATTCCTCGAGACCATCTCGAAAGAGAACCATATAATACAGAAAAGGAAAGCAATCGTCCAATTACACAAGGTGCCGCCCTTCTACACACAGCTTACCGCTTCCGCGTGTCGCGACCCTTCTTTTTACTCTTCTTCCTGTCCTTAGGCAGGTCTAGCGCCGTGCCCTTGAGCTGCTCCGCCATCGTCCGGAGCATGTACTCGTCCACATTATATATTCTCTCGCCCCACGCGTTATGTTCAATCTCTACCGCTTCATCCGGTGCGACAGACTCTGAGAACCGGCCTAGCCCAGAGGGTCCCGGGCCGCCGCCTGACTGGCCGGCGACATCCTCCCGCGGCGTGCCTTGGCGGGTGCTAGAGGCGCCAGAAGGTGCGCCGCTCTTTTCGTTGAACTCTGCGTCGTCGTCCTGAATCTCCTTCTCGGCGGCCTTGGCGGCTTCTACGTCTTCCTGGTCTTCGGCCTGCTTAAGGTCCTCGGCCACGGTTCTCGACGCTCCACTGTCTCCTCCACCCAGAAGGCGGTCCATGGCGGCATTAGCGGCATCATCGACCAGGTCTGTTCCCTCAGTGCCGAGAACGTCCCGCACGGAAAGTTTGTTGAAGTAGTCCGTGGTGAAACTACCCTCCTGAATGACCACGTCGTCCAGCATCTGCTTCTGCGACGCTTTACGAAGAATGTTGGCTTCAATTGTGTGCTCGCTGACGAGTCGGTAGATGTGAACATCTCGTGTCTGACCGATACGATGGCATCGATCCTGGCACTGCTTGTCCATGGCTGGGTTCCAGTCTTGGTCGTAGAAGATGACGGTATCGGCCCCAGTAAGGTTGATGCCCAATCCACCAGAACGTGTAGACAAGATGAAGCACAAGATGCGTGGGTCATGGTTGAACCTGTCCGTAAGGATTTGCCGCTGCTCAATCTTTGTTTGTCCATCAAGTCGAAGGTACTTGTGGCCGTGGATATTGAGGAACTGCTCGAGAATATCCAGAACCTTGGTCATCTGTGTGAAGATCAAGGCACGATGGCCGCCGGCTTGAAGCTTGCGAAGAAGTTTGTCCAAGGCTTGAAGCTTTCCACAGTCGTATTGAAGCAGACGCTTGTCTGGGAACTGGATGCTGTGACGCATGCGAGACTCGTGCCATGGGTCAATGGGTGGCTGCTTGGGCATGAAAGGAGCCCACCGGACAGGCGCTGAGAGCTTGAGATCCTCGTCCGTAAAGGCCTGAGCCGCCTTTCTTCCCAGTATCACCTCGTTCATGTCGCGAGTGATGACGGCGGGAGTGACGCATGTGAACTTTTGAATGATCGTCTGCATAGCATCGGCTCGTTCGTCAGCTGGATGGACGACGGCACGGAGGAAGTCAGAATCCTCCGCAAACCAATTCAAGATCTGGTTAGGAACTCTTGGCTTGGGTTTCCGGGGTCTGCCGTCTAACCCGAGCGTCAGGAAATCAATCAGGCGCTTGCCATAGATGGGCCGACGTTGGCCGCGGAGAGCGTTCAGGTACACGCTGTGCTGCAATTCCTCGAAGCGGCGCCAGCGAGCCAGGCTGTCCAGATACATAATGTTCGACTCAACTGTTGAAGGGTCGAGGTTTGTACGAGCCAGATGAGCTCTGGTATTCTGTGCCTCTCTCAGTTCCATCAGTACCCTGTGGAGGCTGAGCTGCGAAATACGCTCCGCCGTTGTGTTGGACATATTCTCGTGTTGTGTAGGAATCATGTTGAGAACGCCCAGGCTAACAATGGACATAGGCTCTACTGCAAGTAAAGATCGGTGTAGGAACTGATCGGTAACCTGAAATTCTGCTGGAACGGATTTCTGCATCCTAAAGGACGTCATGATGGGGCGGTCCACGAAAAGGTCGGGATGGTTGCAGACTTTCCGCAACTGCATCAGACAATTGATGATGGAAAGGTAGTTGCCAGAGGACAGCGTCTCCCGGGTGTCTGTGCGAGCCAAGAAGCCATCATACAACTCGCGCTGACGTTTCGACAGGCGACAGAACTCTACGTGTTCGTACTTGGCTGGCATTTGCTTTTCGACGTCGGCCTTGAGTCTTCGTAGTAGATACGGTCGCAAGACCTTGTGTAACTTGGAAATGATCGCTCGCGCTTCCTCGTCCATCGTCTCGCGGCCGTTTTCCAGGATTTGAGACTCTGGCTTGTGGAACCAATCGTGAAACTCTTGCAAGTCTGCGAATCCACCCACGCCATTTTCGGCTGGCATGAGGAAGAACAGCAACGACCACAACTCGGTGAGATTGTTTTGGAGCGGGGTGCCTGTAAGTAGAAGCCTTGCCCGAGTATTGAAACCGAGGAGCGTCTGCCACCGCTGTGATTTGAAGTTCTTGATGTTGTGGGCCTCGTCGAGAATCATGTAGTGCCACCTCCGACGTTTGAAGACCTGCTGGTCCTGGATGACAAGCTGGTAAGATGTAATGCAGACGTTCCATACGTCATCGTTGTTCCATCCCTGTCGCTTGCGTTTCCTCTCCTCTTGAGTGCCGTAGTAGGAAAGAATTTTGAAACCAGGACACCATTTCTTGAACTCCATCTCCCAGTTGAGCATGACACTTGTTGGTACGATCACCAGATGCGGTCCCCAAACCTCGTGATGGCAAGCAAGATGAGCGAGTAGCGAGATGGTCTGGATGGTTTTGCCAAGACCCATCTCATCTGCAAGAATGCCATTGGTGTTGTTGGCATACAGTCCCGCCAGCCAGTCCAGTCCATGATGCTGATATTCACGCAGAGTACCACGAAGCAAAAACGGGATTTGCGTCTGTTGTGAATTGGGGTTTGGTGAAGCTGACCGACTGACAACATCCTTTGCCCCTGGGGTCGCCAAAGACATTGTGTCCACATCTGAAGGCTTTGTGTCGGATGTAGGGGGCGAATGACTTTGTTCTCGACTTGGCGGGACGGTAATGATATCGGTATCAGGAGTGACATGTTTCGTTGCGACCGTAGCAGCGGTAGATGGCGCCGGGGCCATTGACGCCTCTGATGTCTTCGATGGCGCATCTTGCATTTCCGTATCAGCAGATTCCACTGCCTCTGGTATCCCGTTGGTGGCAGCTACTACCCTCGTGAATGTTGGTTCCTTATGTATGCCATTGACTAAGGCCTCATCTGACTTGAGCGACTGTACGGGCAAGGTGAGCTCCTTCTCTGAGGCTGCAATTTCGACACCTTCATCCTGGTCGCCAGCGCTTGGTAGCACAGTAGCTTGTCCTTCTGTGTCAACCTCCATCTCGTCACCGTCCAAGAAGATACCGGGGTGTTGAATGAGAGACACTTCATCATCATCATCATCCTCAACAATGTCGTCCCTAAAGTTCGATGATGCCTCTGCTTGTGGGGATGCGCCATCAGCCACCAAGGCTGTAGTGTTTTCATGTGGCTCCTTATCATCGGGCGGCGCCTCATCCTTAATTTTCTTCAACTCGGATTTCCCAAAGAGCATGCCCAACAATCCAGATGGCTCCTCGTCGCCGTCTTCCTCTTCCGACTCTTCATCTGCGGCAGAGCCGTCATCACTGTCGTCCATATCGGTGGACCCCATGTCGTCATCCATGTCAACGGACTCATCGCTGGTGTCTTCTCCGGGGCTCGTTGCCACAACTTTTGAGTCTGCCTCGGACTCGACGCCATTGGTGAGTTTCTTTTCGGCTTGTTCGTCGGGAGGAAGCTCAGGTAGATTGGCGTATTTGGCGCGAAGCTGTTCCATAGTGAGCTTCTCATCGCCAGCATCGCCGGTGTGATCTTCGCCTGCTTCCTCCTCTTCTGAAGATGACATGACATCGTCGTCATCGTTGCCGGAGTCATCATCATCCGCATCTACCGACATCGCTTGGCTGTTCTCTAGGTCGCTGTCGAGGTCATCCAGGCCGTCCTCATTGTCGTCGTCGTCATCGTCGTCGAGATCATCCTCATCGGATATGTCCGAATCTGCCTGTGTTCTTCTCGCCTGCAGCTTCTGCTCTGACAAATTGACGGCCTCCTGAAGCGCAGCCTTGACCCGGCGCTGCTCCTCTGCCTCCCATTCTTGAATCCTCCGCCGATTGATCTCGTACCGAACATTCTCCCAGGTTCCAAACATGCTTTTGACGACCACTCTGTATCGCCCGATCCACACAAAGCGCGCCTCGGCCTCGAGTTCTTCTGCTGACTTTGGTTGGCGCCGGAGCCAAGCGTCCTTGCATGCTTCGGCAATCTTCTTGGCCTGCGCTCGATGTCTCTGCTGCTCTGCTACCATCAGCTTGCGAAAGTTGGTAACAGCCTTGGCCATGTGGTCTGCATGAGCCCATTGGCGAGGTGGTTCCTCTTCCGCCTCGGGAACAAACAGGGTGCAGCGCTCTTGTGAAAGAATACCGCCAGGCTCCACAGCCTCTTCAATGCGCAAGACAATTTGAGCATCCTTCTGGGCCATCTCATCAGTGTAGCTAGGCCCCTCCTCTGGGATGTACATGCCACCATCCTCAACGGGTATTGCCTGCGCCTTTTCCCAGTATTCTTCAAAGTTGGGTCCGATTCTTAGCCTCTTGCTGACTTGTCCCGGATGTATAACGGGTAGCTCGGTCGCGCGCACACGTAGCTTAATCCGCGTACGGTTCGGGCTACCCGCCGATGATGTCGCTACCTCATCGTCGATGGAGCTGCGACGGCCCCGCCTTGTCCGCGTTGACTGCCTAGTTGGTTGAGCAGACGGGGAAGGGCTTCGCTTGCGTGTGGATCGGGAGGTGGATTTGGTCTCGTTCGCAGCCGACTTTCGGTTGGAGGTCTTGGGCGGAGGCGGTGCGGGCTTTGCTGCTGATGGTTTTCGCGATGGAGTCTTGGACTTGGAGGTTCCGTTGGGGGTGGGGGTCGCGGCATGGCCGTTGGTAGAAGCATACTTGTTCTTGGAGGGCGGACTGCTGTTAAGAGCTCCTCTCGTCATTCGCTTGCCGGATGGCGGATGGAACTCAAGGGGAATGGTATTGATTCGACCAGACTTGCGTCTGCCATTGTCGATAAAAGACGTCGGACCCTCGGCGGTGATCTTCTTCCATGGCGGAGAGATTTGCTTCTTTTTCTGACCAGATCCAGGCGCGGATGGCGTGGAGACGCGACGTCGTTTCGAAGGGCGTTCATCATCGATGTCGGAGGAGGGCACGGGAGGGGGAGGCGAGGGCGAGAGTGTTGACGGAGATAATGGTGATGCAGGTGATGGTGAGCGGAGGGGTAGTCCGATGAAGTCGTTACCGTTGGGGGTCAGATGGCCTTCGAAATCGTCGGATCCGAGGGATTCAAGCGGTGATGAGGGCGGATCGGTATCATATTGAGGTACAGTCGCGGTTTGTTCGTCGCGTTGGGAGTCGATGGCCTCGTTGGTGGGTTGCGCAGGGTCGGGCGACGCGGTCTTGTTCATAATAGCAACGGGGGGCGGACGCGAGATGGGGCCGTGATCTCGACGGGGCCGGCATCTGAAGCGTCAAATTTAACGTCTATAGAATGGTGTATGCTCAGAGAATTCTAGTTTCGAGTTTGAACATGATGACACGTCTTGGTGGCCGGCTGCGTTGGAAAAAGGATGCAAAACCAGCGTCGCCAGCAAAAAGTTTGATGATAGATTTTTTTGCAAAGATGCAGCTCCGACCTTGCCTGGGCTAGCCGAAAGGAGAACGTTGGTACTTGGCCTCAGACCTCAAGACTCGGGGGGGCGCAGGGGCGTAGAGGCCGTTCGGGTGGTGACGGCGGACGATTGATGCTGCCCTGAGGTACAGGCAGGCAGCTACACACCACTGTGACTCGAACCACCAATGAATGACGACCGCTGTTTGGGGGACTTTGCTCCCTTGGATCAACGAAATGGGTGACAGGAGTTAGGGCAAGTCCATCCAACCAGACGTCCGGATTCGACCAAAGTGCCCCACATCTGTCTTTGGCTGGCGCGCACCTCAAAAAAGCGACCAGTTCTGAACGTTGCACGCCTCAGGCATCCACCCCATCCAGGCTGGCCAACCACAATCGAGGGATTTGGCTAGCAATCATCAATCGACCGAAGCTTCGGCTCAGACCTGCGACGACATCACATCCAAGAATACCAAGCAATTGGGCCCGCATCGGAACCATAACTTCGGCCACGGTATGCCCATTCCACCCTCAATTGACTCGTAGACTATCGTGACAATCTAACTCGCCTCTTTCGCAGATGCTGTCCCAACGATTTGCGCGGGCCTCGACGGTCCGCGGCGCCGTCCAGGCCGCCCGACGAACCCCGATTGTCCAGCAACGTACCTTCTTCCCTCCTCAGTTCAACGACCGCAAAGTTCTCGAGGAGAAGTACCCCGAGTACCCGACTCTGTCTGACGCAGAGGACCCCAACATGGTCAGTGACACGGCAATTGGCGGCGAGAGAGGAAGGAAAGAGTGAGAGAGGCTCGATAGCCGTGGCTAACTCGAAGACGCGCAGAACGGCGGATACATCAACCCTCCCTTCATCAAGAGACAGTTCCGCGATCCCCACGGCGATTGGTGGGACAAGCAGGAGCGCCGCAACTTTGGCGAGCCTGTCCACGAAGACCACGACTTGCTCGGCATGTTCTCCCCTTTCGAGTACACCTGGACCACCACCGGCAAGGGCCTGGCCCAGATCGGTGCCTTTATCGTCGTCTTCCTCGGTGTCTGCGGTGTTGTCAAGGCCAGCTACCCCGACAAGGCTTCATACCCGAGAGAATTCCCCGACGGACTCGAGAGGGAGTTGGGGGGTGCTAGCGCTCTGCGGGTAGGTCCTGCGGCAGATATATGAGATCAAGACTGCGAGACTAACATAATGACAGGCGAGAAAGGCTGGCGACGCTGACCCATGAAAAGTGTGACATGTCGGGGGTTACGAATGGAGACGCATGTGTGTATTTTAGAGCAGAAGAAGAAATCCTTTGGGAACCCCACCAGCAACAAGTTCATATGTCTTCAGTCAATGTTCCAGTCAGAATCATCCGCAGTGAAATCAACCATGCTAGCCTGACAACCAAGGCGGTCGCATCGGACAGGCGGAGTGGGACGCAGACGCGACAGCTTTGCCCCCAAGAATGGCAAGAACGTAAGGTACCTAGGTAGTTGGCTATTCCTCGGCCAGTTCTTCACGATAGAAGGGCAAGTGCCCGGCTGGCGTCGGCCTCTTGGTGTGAAATGGCGTAGAAATGTATGGCAGCTCCTTCTTTCCGCGAGGCAACTCAGTTCCATCTCTGCTTGCCCCTTGGACGAAAGGGGTACGGTACCTTGCCGTGCCAAAGTCGTCTTCTCTGTCTACCATCCGTCAGTAGACGGGCTCGACGTCAAACGACACAACTACAATATTCAGTGTTCCCAGCATACTAATCTCGATCATCGGACTCGACCTTTGTCGTACCCGTCATCGTCTGCTCGCGTTTCTCCTAACAACAAAGATTCCACCCATTGTCGCGCTCGACTAGATACTGTGGGGGGGGTTCGACATGCGTTACGATAATTGGGACGTCCTGCTGTTCCCCAGCAGTGGATCGGTGCCGCTGAAGGAATTCAAGACAGACTGCTCCGTCATTCCGGACCTTGGTCAGTCTTGACGAGCTAAGTGGTCATCGACGTCTCTTTGCTGACCAATGGATGCCCTGACAGAATCGAAACTAGCATCATCTCCGGGGTCTTTTGGCTTGCCGGTTGTTCATGGCTTCGTCCCCAGTCTTCCCCGCAACATGCCGCTCACGATTTCCATCTTTTCTTGGACAATCCCTTCTATCAGCAACCCGAATCAAAACGCCAACATTGTAGTCTTTGCGGCGAGGGTTTACATCGATGGAGAACTCATCGCGTAAGAACTTTGCCGTCGACATCGGTGTCGCTTACAGCTTCTAATGGACTTTCAGCGAGGACGTATTCGACCAAGGTCGGCGGACGCCTCTTCCCATCTCTCAAAGTCTCAGTAAGTCGACACAGTTGCCGATGCATGAACTCGCCAAGGAATATGCCGCTGATCTGGCTCTTTACAGAACCAAACAAACACGGTGACCGCGATCTGATCAGGTTCCCTGCATTCAACGAGAAATATTTACGAGAATACTCCTGGAATCCTGCCGCATCCCTTGGCCGCATCCAAGTTATCGTCACGGAAGCAGTCCAGCGTGACCCGACGACTCTTTCCTTGGACCACATCAAAAATATCGCCGCATTTTCTTTCTGCCACGCTCCACTCGGTCGGTAGCACCTAGTGACTCAGTTCGCTGTCTGGACTGCGGGCTAATCATTTCTAATGCAACAGAGACGCTCGAGGAAGCTGCCATTGCCTGGCCGAACCGACGCATGTGGGAGAGTGCCACGCCGGCACATGGCTTTCCCTCAGCAGTCTATCCAACAGGCCACGATCTATCTTCTCAGCAATGGCCTACAAGACCTGTGAGAGATCCGCCTCAACAGCCTTTGTCTTCAACTCCAGCGCCCACGACTCTGCCAGTCTTCCAAATAGAGGCGAGTCCGTCAGACCCGCTTTGTTCGACTGGAGATTCCGTTCAGCGTGCCATAGAAGGGTCCCATGGTTGCGCTATCCGTCGGAATCCGTCACGCACTGGTGTTCTGTCGGCCTCAGTCAGCGCAGCGCATCCATCCCTCCTGCTTCAAGATACCACCAATCTAATCGGCCACAACCCAGGGCCATCAAATTCTGTTCATTGGGATTACCCGGTTGACGAAGCCCTTTATGGCGACCTTAACCCAAGCAGTTTCTCCACCCAGAGCCAACAAATACGTGGTGCAGCACCATTGAGTTCATTGGAGGCTTCAGACTCTACAACCGACAAGTTTGTCTCTTGTACGCTATCTCGATTCTCACTCTTGGTTGGAGATTGTGCTGACCTTCAGCAGCCGTCCACGATGCGAGGTCGCAGGCTGCCCCGGCCGCGAAGTGGAGCATGTCAGTGCTTGGTCTGCCAGTCTCTCATGGCAATGGTCCTCAACCTCGACGGGAGCTCTACGCTCCAATCCCCGCAACAGAGGTCAGGTCTCGCAAAGAGTGCCAGCCTCAGCACAACATCTCGAAGCCATTGGCATCAACATTTCCCAAATCAACATCAGACCCGGAGCTGTTGAAAAGGGTGAAAGGTCGGGCGCTCTCGACCCTGAACACGCCTCAGGCCAGGTTCATGTTGATTGATCCTGCCAACACCGCCAGGCGCGCTCCGTCGTTGGGCACGCTGGGCACGCCATCGAAGAAGCGGTCTTCGGCGGCGAAGAGTATCCGGCGATCCGTATCATTTGATCCAGTCGTCAAGGACATTGAGATTGAGCGGCCGCAACCTGGCATAAAGCCGAGTCAGTGTAAACGCGACTTCACGCCTCTTGGTGATGTAGAAGTTGTCGCCCAATGTGACGACGGCCATTCCAGCCACATCCTTTGATCATCTACTGCACTGTCAGGAAGTACTGGGCGCCGAAATATCAAGAGACACGCACGTTGAGCATGACTAAACTAATGAAGAGAAGTCGCTCGGCAGAAAGAGTTTCGGCTTTGGGTGAATGGTTATGTATCAACGTATGAGACTCTACCGGCGAAGATCATGTATTGTTTACGCTGTGAAGTCTTGGGCCATGGATTACTTTCCACGAAGCACGTGTAGTGTTTACCAAAATGGCAACGAGTCCCGCAAGTAGCATTCCGTTCCACTAGCAGTAAATAGAACTGTAATACGTTAATTGAAGCTTACCGTTGTTTTGGAGAACAGTCGGCCTCAAGCTTGATCCGTTGTCATGTTACGAGCATGTGCCTCTTTAGCCACACAGTATGAAAAGGTCATTTAAGCTTATCCAGAAGCTCACAAGTTACCACAGCCAAGCCGATGGTTTGGGGAGAAATTCTTGGATATTCCGGAGGTAGGGGAGCTTCGATCCACTTTAGGGCTGATTGAATACGCGGGTGATGTATGGATTCCCGGATGGATATCCATGGTGGCCATCCTCCTCGGCTCGGACTATGACAGGTCAGTGCACCATCTACCTGTTCATCCCATGAACCGCTCCGTTCCATGGGTAGATCTCGATGTTCTCTCTCGTGTTAGTTTTATCCGAATCTCTCATAGCTGGACATCCGCTTCTTGTAAATCTTCAATGAGTCGCTAATCTGTAAATTGTTGTTTCTGAAGTTCTGTTTAAAGGGGCATCATTGTCCATTCCTTAATCATCATGGCTCGAATTTCAATTCCATAGTAAGTCAATACGTCAGACTTGTACGGGGAGACTGACACCTTCGGGTTTCTGGCGCTGGACGACGCCTCCCGAACCGAAAGCCGGGATGGAGTACTCGCCGGGATGGGTTGCAAAGGTACTCCAGACCCCAGATCTCGCACTCCGCAAGTGACCCAGTGTGACCTGCAATTCGTTGGTTTACATGGCCTAATGCAGCTAACCATCGTTTGCATGTGCGGGGATTTGGGGAACTGCTCAAAGTGTGGGGTGTAAAGGAAATTGGCATTGGAACGTCGGGATATCCGGTCGACAGCATGAATACGGTTGTTTCTGGCAGACTTTGGGCAACAGTGCCTCAATTGATCTTGTATATAAGAGACTTCATGTCCAGATTTCCATATCCCGTTCGCCCCGATGGCTGATGTCCTGCAAGCTCAATTGCGTTGCAAGTAGTCAGTCAACCAGAGATCTTGACAATGCTGCAAACATATCTAAGTCTAGCAGCAGTGTCCCTGACTGGGGCGTATGCCGCTGCGCTCGAGACTTCCGGTGCTCCATCGACAACCGCCCGGCCAACTGTCGCAACTTTGTGGTCCTACAGCACCTTTACGTATGAACAGCTGACGGTAAACCGGTACCCGACGCCGCCGCCATCTCCTCTGATCATCGCGACCCCATACGCACCACACTTTACCGAGGTTTCGACATTGTTGCCAGAGAATGTCACTTACACGACGTATTCCCTCAACCCGTCGACTACAGCGTCCCCCGATGGCCAGTACGGCCAGAGCGCCTACGCCGCTCTCTGGGCAAACTACACTTACACGCATGAGCCTCCCTTCACGACAACCGCATCCCCGACACCCATCCCGTCCAGCGAGCTGGTATACCCCCCTCAATTGCCCGCCAGACCCCTAAATGACAACACCGACCTCAAGTTCCCTTCCGACTTTGTATGGGGCGTGGCTGCCAGCGCATGGCAGATCGAGGGAGGTCTCCAAATCGAGGGTCGCGGCCCTGCTGGGCTTGACCTTATTGGCGTCAACGGCCACGGATTGCTCGGTACCAATGACTCGAATGTGGCAGACATGCACTACTTCCTGTACAAGCAGGACATCGCGAGGCTTGCGGCTCTTGGCGTGCCGTACTTCTCCTTCTCCATCTCCTGGACTCGTGTCGTGCCGTTTGGCAGGGCAGGTTCGCCGGTCAACCAGCAGGCGTTGGACCACTACGACGACGTGATCAATACTTGTATAGAGTACGGCATCACTCCGGTCGCAACGTTGATGCACATGGATCGCCCCGTTGGCATCTATGACAATCTCGACGAGTTCCCAAATCACTACGCCTACTATGCCAAGCAAGTCATGGCGCGGTATGCGGACAGAGTGCCGTACTGGGTCACCTTTAACGAGCCAAACATTGCCGTGCAATTCTCCCAGCTCAGCTACGATGGATTAACGGCGTTCCTCCTCGCCCACGCGGACGTCTACCGCTGGTACAGAGACGTCCTCGGCGGAACCGGCAAGATCACCATGAAGTTCTCGAACAACCTCGCCGTGCCTCTGGACCCGGGCAACCCAGACGATATCGCAGCCTCCTACCGCTACCAGGACTTCATCCTCGGCATCATGAGCAATCCGCTATTCCTGGGGAACCAGTTCCCCGAAGTCGTCCTCAACACGCCCAAGATGAATACCACGCTCACAAAGTCCCTGACCGACGAGCAACTCGCCCACATCAACGGCACCATGGACTACTGGGCTTTTGACCCCTACAGCGCCCAATACGCAACAAATCCACCAGGCGGCTACGAAGCCTGCGCGGCCAACTCCTCAGACCCCCTCTGGCCCTCATGCGTGACGCTCACCACAATTCAAGCCAACGGCTGGGCAATGGGCGCGATCTCCGAAGGCGGCGCCCTCATCGCCCCGTCCTACGTGAGAGAGCAACTCGGCTTTGTCTGGAACACGTACCGGCCGTCGGGCATCATGGTCACGGAGTTTGGGTTCCCGCAGCTGGCGGACGCGGAGACGTCGCACGATGCGCAGCGGTATGACTTCGAGAGGACAATGTATTATCAGAACTTCTTGACCGAGATGTTAAGGGCTATTCACGAGGACGGGGTGAATGTTATTGGGGCGCTGGCGTGGAGCTGGATTGATAATAATGAGTTTGGGAGCTTCGAGGCACAGTATGGAATGATGGGTGTGAATCGGTCGGATCCAGGGTTGGCGAGGTGGGTGAAGAGGAGCTTTTTTGACTATGTGGACTTTTTCCAGAGTCACATCTAGCTTGTGTAGATACTGTTGAGGAAAGTCGTAAACACTACTCAAAGATGACTGGACAATTGTCGTATGGTCATAATAGGGGCATCGACGTGTGTATAAGAGAACGGATAATTTATTAAAAATAGAGAATAGGTACGAAATACGCTCTAATATAGAGGGTATAAGTAAAGTGGGCCTTAGTAATTATATAACCGAGGTTACGTAACATATAATAAGGTTATAAATAGTTAAAACTATTATAATATACCCCTCTAAACGAAATTATATTTAGAAAAAGCGTACTTAACTACTTATATTATTATAAAAAGGTCCGTTTAGAATAGAAAACTACTTATTAATATATAAGAATTTATTTATAAAAGGAATTATAAAGTAAATCGGTTTGTATATAGAGTTATAAATAAAGGGTAAATTAGCTATAAATTAACCTTCGTATTCGTTATTATAAGTAATCTTAAGGCTATTTTATTAATAAAAAGTACGATTAAAAAGCGGCCTTTTATTAATCAAATAATTAACTTATAAATTAAGAATAATAAATATATAAATTCTTTATTATTACTTATAATATAAACTTTTTTTCCTTTTTTAACTTATATTTATAATATTATTATATATATTTACTCTTACTATTTATTTTTATATACGTATTTATATATATATATATATATATTATTAAAAAAGATCTTAGTGAATAATATTATTTAATTTAAATACTTATTTATAAATAAATAATTAAAAACCGCACTCGTCTTATTATAATATGAAAAGTTAAAATATATAAGCTTAAAATTATAACCTTAAAAAAGAGTAACGGCTCCCTTAACCCCCTTAATAAGCTTATAATAAATAAATAATCTTTTTTATTTTTTTAATTAATAATATAGCTTTATTTATTTAGTTTTAGCTTAATTACTTTGTTTAATAAATAACGGCTTTATAACTAAATAAATACTTAAAAGGATAGTAAAAGTAAAGAAAGTTTATAGCTCCCTCTTTTATTCTTTTTTTAAAAAAGAAAATCTTTTTTTAGAGGGATAATATAAGTAAAGAGGGTTTATAACCCCCTTTTTGATTTTTTTTAAAAAGTATAAAGTAATTAACTATATATATATATATAATACTTTTTTATTTATTATTATTTATAAAACTAATTTTTAATAATAAACTTCTTTAATACTATTTTTAGTACTAAGGTTTAATATAAACTAGTACTTTTACTTTTTTTATTTAGTTATGAATACTTTAAGTATCCTAAAAGCGCCCTTAGTAGTCGTTTAAATAGTACGTACTTTTTAAGTTCGTATATTAATAATAAATACTAATACTATTAAACTTATAAAAAGTTAGGTTATACCCCTATTTTTAAGGGGTATATATAGGATTTAGGTATAAAGTTTTTATATCTTAAATAAGAAGTAATAAGAGAAGTAGCGGTATTTATAGTTACTAATATAATTTTATTTATATTTAATAAAGTATATTCTAAACTATCCTTATTTTATTCTTCGTTTATAAACTAATATATAAACCTTAACTTATATAATACTAGTATTATATAAGGCCCTTAAGTATAATAATTTCTTAAATAAAAATACAAATAAGGAGGTTTATATAAATAAAATCTTAATACAAAAAGCGTTTATAAACGCTCTTTTTATACTAAAAATATTATTAAAAAAACTTATTAAAATCGTAATAATATTAGCTATTTTATTTAGAAAAATAAATAATATTTAAATTAGGATTAATACTCTTATTAGCTTATATATCTTTTTAAATATATAGCCCGTATTTAAATCCTTCTTAGATAAGTTCGTACTTACTTTTTTAAATAAATAGCCTCTTTTTAAATAACCTAACGGGGTTATTAAAGCTATTTATACTCCCTAGCTATAAGCTATATTTTTTAATTTAAAACCGGGCCCCCTCGGCCGTTTTATTATTTCTTAACTATTTTATTATTTAATATAATTATTTTTTTTATATTTCTTATATTTAAAAATAATATAAAGTATTTAAACTTTATATTAAAAAAGTTTTTTATAAAACCGTTAGTTAGTATTTTATTTATTAATATATAAACTATTTAAAATAAGCCTTTTAAGTACTCTTATTATAACTATATATTTTAAATATTAATATAATATAAATAAGTTAAAATATATTCCCTTTTTTTAATTATAAGTTTAATTATTTAATAATTATTATAATATACTTTTTATATATTACTGAGGTTAAGTAAGATATTTTTAATTAAGTATTAAAAAACGAGTATTCTTTTAATTATATATAGTAGTTTTTTTCTAGCTTTATAGGTATAAAAGATCGACCTTAACGGGATCACGCTTTTAAAAGAAGTAATATAATATAGTATACTTTTTAACTATATAATATGTATAATATATCCTAAGTACGCGCTTAACGTAATATAGTAATTTTAATATAAAAGCCGCTATTTAATTCGGGATAAGTAAGCTACTTTTTATATAATAACGCTAGCTAAAAAGGTCGATAATAGAGGTTAATAATAAAAGTTAGCCGTAATAGTTAGCTATAATAATTAGAGGCGGCCCTTAACTATAGAGGTTCTAAACTTTAATAGCGACGTAGAAGTTTTCAAAAAAAAGGCTAAATAAGTTAATATTTATTACTCGTACTAAAGCTCGTAAAGATTATTTTTATTCTTATCGTTTTTAATATCGCCCAAAGCTACTCTCTATTTAAATTAAATAAATTTACTAAATAAATCTACTAAATAAATCTACTAAACAAATCTACTAAATAAACTTATTAATATACAAACTACTACTTTACTCTTAGTATATAGTTAGTAATTAGTAGGCTAAAGATGCCCGTTGATAAGTCTGCCCCTCTCGGGCTGGGCGCCCTCGGCTAGCTCGACGCTATGGCTATCGTAGCTAACGTGGGCACGCCTAAGGAGTAGTAAAGTACTTTCTAGCGGTACGGAATTCGGCTAGGCGATATTATAAATACTATAAATAGCTAGGCTAATACGGATACTAAGATCTAATATATTAATACTAAACTAGTTATAATAACTATAATAAATAGGCTAAAAGTATATATAGTTAAGGTAATAAGCTAGTACTCTAAATAGCTCTTATAGGACCCCCTAAATAATAATAATACTTATATAAAAAAAGGGATTATACTAAACCTAGCTACTTACGCAGGCTAGTACTAGGAGGTCCTGTGCGTATTAGAGTGGGTAAAGCTCGCCCTATAAGCGGGCAGCAGAAGGTTAGGAGCTGTTTTAGTTAGTAATTAGGTATAGAGCGTATTATACCCAGTTTTCTTTAATACGTAATACACGGTATAGCCCCGGCGGATTGCTCCGTCGGGGGGTTTTTTAATTATATATTCTAAACTTAATAACTTAGCTTTTATAATTAATATAATTATTATATTTTAATAAACTACTTTTTATTAAACGAGGTTATTAAAAAAAGAGATTATAAAATTTTATAAAGATTTTTAAGTCTTTTTATTATTTATAAACGAGGCGTTATTTATAATTAATAATACTTATTTACCTCTTAAAATTCTAAAGTAAATTACTAAATATTATATATAGAAAAATTATTATATAACTTAATTTATAATAAGATAATATTAATAAAATAAGTTTATTAAGAATCGGGAGAGTAGGGTATATATAAAAGTAATATTAGGCCGAATTATAATTACTATATACAATATCGAACCGACCTTTTTTTTAAAAAAAAACTTAATCTTATTTAGAGACGTAATTTTTAAGTTCTTTTTATTTAGTACCGTTAGTAATAAGGTTATAAAAGTAATAAAATTAATAAAATTAAACTTCTTAATTACTTTTTTAAAGTATTAATTATAAATGAAGTATATTTTTTAATTAAGTTAATTATAAATAACTTTTATATTTAAATATTATAAAACTTACCCTTATTTCTTATTTTATACTTCTCTTTAAGTCTCTTAGTTATTTACTTAATATTATAAGCGTAGTTTTTATAATAAAAAATGAAGATATTATTTATATAAAAAAGAACTAATACTTATTTAATAAATTTTTAAAATAAATAAGGGTCCTTATTTATAAATAAAAACCCTAGGTTTTTAAAAGTTAATATTAACTTTTTATATTATAATAATAAAGTATTATAAATACTATAAAGGGCTTATTTAAACTTTATATATATACTTGATTAATAAAAACTATTTAAAAATTTATAAATAATAGAGAGGTCGCTTAGTTTTTTAATTATATTTAAAAAGACGTTTATAATATTATATTAATAAATTCTTAAATCGAATTAAATAGAAATAGCTATAGTTATTCTAATTATCCTAGTTATTAATATTGCTATACAAGTTTATTTTAAGGGTTATTATTTTTAAAAATCCTTCTTAATATAGATTTTTGTTTCATAATAATCAAAATAATAATTATTATTAAACTTATAATTAAATATTTACTTAAAAAGTATTAATCTAAATATAATTAATACTTTATTAACTGTTTTTTAGGTTTTTATTTTTTTTTAGTTTTTGGATTTTTAACCGTACTATTTTTATAAATTAGTTCTTTAGAGGTTTTGATATTTTAAAAATATCTTTTTCCTTTTTTAAAAAAGTAATTAATTAATTTATATATATTTAGTTAGATTAAAATATAGTTAATAGAGTATATTCTGTTCTAATTATTATAATATAAATATAATAGTATAGTATCTAATACTCCTAAGTTATTTTATTAATTATTTTTTATTAATTAAGTATATACGTATTAAAAAAGGAGTCCCAGTCTTTTTTTACTTAAGTATAAAAATAGTATTACTTAAATTACTCTTATTAACTTAGGTTTTAAATAAATACTTTTAGTAATTAGTTTATTAACCTCTAGCTTTTTTTAATATACTTATTATCCTAGCTATATATATTAATTATATCAGAATTACTAACTAGGTCGTTTATTATTTTTATTTTTTAATATAAGCTCACTTATTAAAAAGGCTTATTAAGGTCTAGTTAAGTAAAAAAGTCCTTTTTATAAAAGGTTTAAAAAGTCTCTTTTTTTATTTATATATATATTACGTTTTTAATCTTTTTTATAAAAAGATTAACTTTTTTTATAACTTTATTTATTAAATTAGTTAGCTAAATAAGGTTCGTATTTAACTTCGGACTTTTAAAATCTAAGGTTATTTTAAAAATAAATAACTATTTACTTTATTTATTTAAAAATAAACTAGGTTTTTTCATAGCTTTATTTACTTTTTATAAAGTAAGTATAAATAATAATAGCTATTTTTTATTATTAATTAATACGGCCTCTTTTTTATTTATAATTTTAAATAATTAAAACTTAAGTTTAATTATTATAAATAATTATTAAATCTTATTTATCATAGCCCTTAATTTAAGTAGATAAATTACGGATTTGGTATTATTTATTAAGTAAGAAGCTATTTTATTAAATATTATATTTTATATAATAACAGTTTTTTAAAACAAAGGAATCTAAATCGTATATAAATTATAAGTATTTAATACGTAATTTACGAAGTACTTAATATATCCTCTTTATTTTATTTTAAAACGTTTTGTATTAATTTTCTTTTTATAATCCCTCTTAAAAAAGTACGCTTTATAGCTATATATATACGTTTACTCTTAATAAGGATATAAATTATAAGCGAGCTTTAGCGTATTTACTAATTATTATTATTCAAAATAATAAATAAGCTAAACTTTTTTAATTTAAACTAATAATAATTAGTTAGTACGTTACCTAGGGCTAATATTATATAAGTAAGTTATAGTTAATATAACCTCTATTTAAAGTTTATTTAGTAACCTAATTACTATAATAATACTAATTATTTTACTAATAACTTTCTAACTAGCTCGTTCCCCTCTTTTATTTAATTCTTTTATATATAAAAGAGTAGTTTTTAAGTCGATTTCTAGTTTTTAGACTTATTTTTAAAAACAAGTTTTATTATTAATTACGATTATTATACGTTTTACATTTTATTCAATCTTATAAATAGTTACGTTCTTTTATATATATACTTATTATTTAAAAAAGTATAAAACCCTAAATACTATATTATAGGTTTTTATAACTTATAAAAAAACAAAATCCTATTTAAATATTCGTTTTAATTTATATTAACTACTTATTTTATTTATAAATAAGTAAGTAATTAAAAAGATTTTATAAAATCTTATAATAAAATCGGATTATTCTTCGTTCTAAAGTATGTTATAAAATTACTTATTTTATATAAATAGTTATATAATATTAGTATTTTAAATAGCTTAGTCCTTTAATCCTTATTCCCTAAGTAGTTAGTACAAGCTTTTTAAGTATTATTAATATAAAATAGCTAAATTTAAAGTACTATAACTAAGCTATATCTAATTAGTTACTTTTTAATTAGTATAAAAAACGTAAGTATTATATATTACGTATTAAAATTATTTTAATAAGTAAAAACTAATTTATATCGCCGTCAATGATCCGTGGTTGTGAACTTTGCAGGAGGGAAAGTTGAAAAGTTGGAAAATCTAAAAAAATGGTCTAGCGAGACAGTGTGAGTATCCACTAATACCGTGTATTAATACTGTGTAAATAATACCGAGAACCGCCCGAGCAGCCAGCAAAGGCAGAATATATCAATAAAAAACTAATTTATAACTAAAAAATTGAATAAATAGAGTTTATATTTTAAAAAAATTAAATTAACTTTCTTTTAAACTATTTAATAATAATGTTATTAAGTTTATTTTTAAACTAAAGGGTATAATCGAAGCCTAAGTATTAAATACTAATTCTTTAAAAAAAGTATTTTTAATATAACGTTTATATAAAAGTTCTTAATAAAATTAATATTATAAAGGGTAAAATACTTAATCCTAGGTCTTTTTAGTTTTATAAAAATATTTTATATAACCCTCGTTCCCTTAGTAATTATAAAATAAGAGGCTGTTTTGAAGTTTATATTTTTTAAATTATTATATAATTAAATAGAATCCAGTTTTAAAAATAATTAGTTATTAATAAAGTATATAGTATTATAGTTATTTATAACCGTATTTTTAAAAAAGAAATATAAGTTAATAAAAAGAATAAAAAAATAATAAGATTATTATTCTTATTCACTCCCGTACTTAGCTTAAAAAGTAAATTAACGTTAATAATCATAACTATAATATTTAAAAAGTATATTATTTTAAAATCTCTTTTATTACTTAGTTCAATAAATTTAGTTATTTTTATAAAACTATTTTTATTATTATTATTTTATTTAATAAGGGGTTTTATATAAATCTAGCTTTGTTAAATAAAATTAGCTTAGAAATTAGTATATTTTTTATAATTTAAATAAAAAATTATTTGTTAAGCTTTATTATTACTTAGCTAAATAAATTTTATGTTTATTTTATTAATTAGAGAGAGTTTTATATTTATATATTCTATTAGCTTTTAATAATAGTTCCTTTTATAAAAATAGTTAATAAACGAGTTAAAAATTACTATTTTTAATTAGAGAAATCTGAGCGACTTATTAATATTATAAATATTATAAAAAGTCGTTTACGATTTTAATTATATATTACTTTTTTATATAAGAAGTTATTAAAGATCTTAATATAATATTTTATATTAAAAACTACTTTGTTTTTTTATTTTAATTTAATAATATTAATAAGCTCTCTATTAAATTAGTTTAGAACAAAATAATATAAAATTATATAAAAAAGGCTTTAAAAATAAAGGTTCCCTAGATTTTAAATAGCTTAAGTTATTTTACTTAGTAATAAATTAAAAAAAAGTCCTTAATTTAAATTAATAAGTTAACATTAAAGTTTATTTTATTCATAATTATATTAAACTCCTTTTATATAATTATAAACGAGCTAAAATCGCTTAGTATATACTTTTATTTAAGAACTCGGATTATAGTATAAAAAGAGTAGTTTAAAGAATTAATAAGTTCTTTTTTTATATTTTTTAAAATAATTTAAGTAACTATAAAAGAGATTTAATAATTTATTAATTTATATAATTTCTTTTTTTATATAAAGATCGTTTTAAATACTATTTACTAAGTAAAAGAGGTATATTTTTAATAAAACGTACTTAATTTATTATTATAACCTTTAGTTTTATTAGAACGATTAGTTACTTAATAAGGTCGCTTTTAAATTTAATTACAACCTTGTTTTTTATTTCTTATTCTTATTATTAAATAAATCTTTTAAATTATTATAAATATTTATTAAAAGCCGTTTTATATACCTAATTTTAAATAATATTTTATATTTTAATATACTCCTTAATTAAAAAAATAAACTTAATAAAAAGTAATAAGTTTAATAAAAAAATAAGGTTATTTAAGTTTAAAAATCCTAAATATCTTTTAATTAAGCCTTAATAGAGAGAGTAAAGTACTATTTTAGTTAGGTTTCTTAATAATTAAGCTTTTATTTAAAAATATTAATAGTTTTTTTAAAAAATATTATTTATTTAAAATTAAGTTTAATAAATATAATAAGGGTAAATAATATTATAAAAAAGAATATAATAAGCTATAGTTTTTAAAAAATAATTTTTTAAAAAAAATATATAGGGGTCTAAATTAGAGCTAAGTTTATAATTATTATATAGTTATAATAGGGGTATTAACGTATATATAAAAAAACGGATAATCTATTAGAAATAGAGAATAAGTACGAAGTACGCTCTAATATAGAGGGTATAAGCAAAGTGGGCCTCGGTGATTATATAACCGAGGTTATGTGACGTGCGGTAAGGCTATGGATGGTTGAAGCCATTACGACAACAATTCAATTAGTATTACGATTTCGAGGTTTTGAGGTGTTAGTGCAACAGGTGACATCGGTTCTAGTAAGCGGCTATTGCGGCTCGTTTATGTCAGAGTCTTCGGCCAGTCCTGGCCTATCCACGTTTTCATCATGTCAGACTTGATGACGATCTTTCGGAGCCCCGTCCAATCTGGACGTTAGCGGCCGCTAGACGAAGCTAAGCTTACGACCTTTGCATTGGTAGGCTAACACCAGAAATTGCCTTTGTCTTCCAAAGTTCCCAAATGCCCCAAGTTTTGATTGATTAGTGGGCTAATGCACCACCTAGCTGACGTGAGAGGAATGTGGGCTAGGAGGATTGAAATCCGTGGTGACAACTTCCTTCTCCACATAGTGTTCATGATGTATAAAGCAGATAGGTTACCTTGGCATCTGGATGTCCACTCGAGATCTTCTTGGCATGCTTCTCACAACCCATATTTAAGTGTGCTCAATTCATCCAAGTTGGCAGCAACACCGGCTTCATGACAATGGCAGACGAAAGTACCCACCGCCTCATTCCACATGTTGTGGCCGAGCAGGTTGCGCGGGACCCAGATCGCATTTGGGCTTCATACGCCATCAGTAAGGACATCGCCAAAGACGGGTTCCGCGATGTCACCATCCGTCAGCTATCAAGAGCAGTAGACAGAGTGGCGTGGCACATCGAGGCCAACATCGGAAAGAGCACAACATTCGACACGTTGCTCTACTTTGGCCTCCCCGACATCAGATACGCAATCAACGTCATCGCCGCCATGAAGACGGGCCACCAGATCCTGCTGTGTTCTCACTTCAACAGCCTCATTTACAACTTGAGTCTCTGCGAGAAGAAGGATTGTCACAATGTGATGCGGAGCGAGGGCGTAGATGCCATGGTCGATCCGCTGTTGGCGGCGAGACCGATGAAGACCTTTCCCGCACCATCTCTAGACAGCCTTCTCGATGACAATGGTGATGTAGACCCGTACCCTTACACGCGGACCTACGAGGAAGGCATCGACGATCCGGCGGCCGTGGGACACACCTCGGGCACGACGGGACTGCCTAAGCCTGTCACCTGGACACAGAGGTCCTTTGTCGTCGTCGATACCGTCTGGCGCTTCCTTCCAGATCTCGATGGCCGACCGTCCTATCACAAGGTTCTCTCAAAGGGGAAGCGTTGCTACCAGACCATGCCCATCTTCCACCCCTTTGGCTTCTTCTCAGCCGTCACCGACCCCCTCTTCCGGAAAAAGGTCCTTGTCTTGGGCCCCAACACCCTCGGTCCCATCCCGCCATCGACACTTGAACTGATGTTTGAGCACGGCGACTTTGACTGCTTGGCTGGAGTACCGATCTACCTAGAAATGGTGGCAAAATCCCCCGTGTGCCTCGCCTCCGTCGAAAAGAAACTAAAGTTCATCTTCTACGCGGGTGGCGCGCTCAGCAAACCCGCCGGCGACGCGCTCTCAGCTCGTACAAAGCTTGACCAGCTCATCGGGTCTACCGAGGCCGGCGCCGCCCTAGGTCACGAGACGGACCGCGAGGACTGGGACTGGTTCTGCCTCAACGACGAAGAGAGCGGGATCGTCTGGGAAGCCTGCGAGGTCAAGGGGTCCGGGTCTGATGGTGAGCCGCAAGAACAGGTTTACGAGATGACGTTTGTGAGAAACCCCAAGGTGGAGAAGCAGCAGCACGTCTTCTGGCACAGCAACGTCGTCGACGGCGTCTTCCGGAGCAATGATTTGTTTGTGAAGCATCCCACCAAGGCGCACCATTGGAAGTTCTACTCAAGGAGGGACGATATTGTGGTGACCAAGTTTGGTTGGAATGTCAATCCCATGTTATTGGAGAGGGAGATTGCGCAGCATCCGGCGGTGAAGCATGTAGTTGTCGGCGGGACGGGGAGGCGGCATATTTGTGCTGTTATTGATCTTGCCGATGACGGTCAAGGGACGTCGGAAGAGGAGATGTTGGATAGTATCTGGCCCTTCGTGCAAAAGGGTAACGAGATCTTGGATGCGGCTGGTCAGTTGGCCAAGGAGAGGATCTTGTTTAGTCGAAAGGCAAAGCCGTTCCCCATTGCCGGGAAGGGCAATGTACAGAGGGTGGCGGTTCTCAAGTTGTATCAGGACGATATCGATGGCATGTATGCCAGAGTTGGGGATGGACCTGGATTGTAGGTGGACAAAAGATTGATCCTGAGCAGTTTGAAGAGGCTCCCGGCTGGTGTACTTAGCTTCCATGTCTTTACAGAAATATTGAGGGCATATAACTAGTGAATTGGTTGATACTGCCATTCTTCCTGACGCCTGTCAGAGTTAGATAACCCCGTGCCGCAAGATTGTATCTCTATGCTGCGGTTAAACAATAATGCCAGGAGACTTGTTGGACCGAACAAAAAGTCCGTACTAACTGAAGTGGTTGTGTATGATATGGCTTGAGCCAGAGTATTAACTCCGGTATCTACCATGTCAGAGTTCAATTGGCTTACAAACAGACTCAAACTGCGTGTAGGAATACGCCAATATTGAGTTGCTGTTGTTGTTAGATAAAGGCATAATACTATCAATGACTTAGTACTAAGGCGCCGGGGCTCTAGGGCGGTGGATTGTTCCGGATTTCCAAATCTAGCATCAACTGATACAGGTAAAATTCTGTTAACTAACGATGCATTCACTAGAAAGCGAGACCGAGATTTATCTCAACTATCCGACTTCACAACGATAGATGACTAAAGTAGCGGAGTTTTGGCAGCGGACTTTCACAACTCACCTAGTGGGTGCAACATTGCTGGACTTTGGATTTGTAATCTGTCCAGAAGCTTATGCTCTGCTTTTCATCTGAAGTGTTGGACTGTGGGTGCGATCACCACACACGGGGCGGGGACCCGGGCGGGGCCCTTTGGAAGCGGCTCGCCCGGACCTGTGTTTCCCTGCGCCGAAGCGAGGCCCCCGTGTTTGATTGGAAGAGTATTGAAAATGTCGAGGAGGGGGGCCATGTGGTTGTAGCGGGTGTTTCCTTGTCCGAGGGAGAAATGGAACCTAACGCCTTGTACAGTGGTGTAAGGAATTGGGAGGTATCCTCTTTTTGGGAACGTATTCGGGATGGAGACTGGATGCATGGAACCTAGAAGTACAAAGAAGAGCTTCAGGTCCCGGAAGTCTTGACGTCACTGGCTTCGATATTAGAGCTTCAATTCTTATACATTGCAGCACGATTCTTTACCTCGACAGTATTCCAAACCTTAGGGATTGTCAAGTCTCATCGGAACAAAACTTACGCCACTCTATCATAAGCAAAGCACATTATCACTCACCATGAAAGAAGCCATCGTCAACGCCGACCTCTCGGTCGACATCAAGGACTCCCCCATCCCCGAACCGGGCCCAGGCGAGCTCCTCGTCAAAGTCATCGTCTCCGGCACGAACCCAAAGGACTGGAAACTCCCCTTTTGGTTCCAAGCCGCCTCCAACTCGGGCGATGACGTAGCCGGCACAGTCGAGAAGGTCGGCGCCGAGGTCTACGAGTTCGCAAAGGGCGATCGCGTCGCCGGGTTCCACATTATGCGCACAGCCAACGGCAGCTTCGCAGAGTACGCCATTATTCCCGCCTACACCACCTTCCACCTCCCCGCCAGCGTGTCCTACGAGGAGGCCGCGACGGTGCCGCTGGCGGCGTATACCGCTGCTGTCGCGTTGTTTTACTCGCTTGAGATCCCCTCGCCCTGGGATCGCAAGAGGGAGACCAAGACGCCGGTGGTGATTTACGGCGCCAGCACGGCGATTGGGGCGTTTGGTATCAAGCTTGCCAAGAAGGCGGGCGTGCACCCCCTCATCGCCATCGGAAGCAAGAACAGCGCGTTCGTCACGCCTCTGCTAGAGGAAGCTAAGGGCGACGTGTTCTTGGATTACACGCAGTTCGATTCGCAGGACAAGTTGGCCGAGAAGCTGAGGGAGGTGATCAAGGCGACCGGACAGCGATCGTTCAGGGTCTTTGACACGGTCAGCGAGAAGGGATCGTTCCAGATGCTTAGCAAGGCCATCGCCGGCCCGCCCGAGGATGGCACGGGGTTCAAGCCGAGAGTCACGACGGTGTTGCCCGGTAACGACTTTAGCGACGTCGATCCTACCGTCGAGGTCGTGGTCACGAGCGTCGGCTTCGTGCACGAGGAGGAGGGCCAGGGCAGGCTGTTTGGCCTGATTTGGGCGCGGGTGTTTGCTGAAGCGCTGAGGACTGGGTGGATGAAGGCGCACCCGTATGAGGTTGTTAAGGGCCTCGAGGGTGTCAAGACGGCTCTCGATGGGTTGAAGCATGGTACCGTCCGTGCCAAGAAGATGGTTATCCGTGTTGCGGATGGCAATTAGTTGGCGAGATGTTAGTGGTAGTGTAGTTGACACCATGAAGATCAAAAAATTGCTTGGCTTATTTAAGGTGCTTACGGCTTGCAGGACAGCTTTCGCCACGTGGAATCGCATATGATGACTGACATGTGATCTATTTTTATTCTTCTTCCGCATTCAATCGGAGGATTCTCCAAAAGATGCGGCATGCTATCCCGAGTAGACGGATGTTCCCCGCCAATACCGCCATTCAGTTCCGATCAAATCAAGCAAATGCTCCTAACCCGTAACGCCTCCCAATTCATAGCTTACATTCTGAAATCACGCCAAGGAACATAGGGAAATGATGAGCTCTGGACGCGAAAGTCCCCGAGCTGAAGGAGTGAAATCGCCGAGAAGCTCGACTACATCTCCGAGCCTCGACTACGCCATGCCTACGTGGACATCCTTGCCCTTGACACTCTTCCACTCCACAAACACGGAGCCGATGATGGTCGCCGAGGCTGTCACAGCACTTACTAGGAACGCCTGTGCTAGGGCGTCGCTGTAGGCGTGCTCTACCGCGGGCAGGAGGGACGGATCGATGGTCTTGCGGATGGCTGTCACACCCGCGGCGATGACGGAGTGGGGGTCAATGGTCGGGATGTACTCGACTAGGCTCTCCACGAGCTTGTTGGTAAAGACTGTCTGGCCGATGGCGACAAAGATGGCACCGCCAACCGTTTGTGTGAAGATGATGATGGCGGTTCCCGTGGGCACGTCGGCCATGTCGAGGACCACCTGCACAGCCATTAAAGGCTGCTGCATAGCGGCGCCGACTCCGGCACCGGCGAGAATCTGGTAGCCGATCCACATCGCGGAGGATGTGTTGGGGTTGAAGGTGGAGATGAGGCCGTATCCGATTCCCATGAGAATCGAGCCAAGAATCATCCACGGGGTGTACAGGCCCCAGATAGTGACAGCGGCACCGGCAACGAGTGAAGCGATGATGTTGCTGACCAGCATGGGCAAGTTTCTGACTCCCGAGTTGACGGCGGAGACACCCTGAACGGACTGGAACCAGATGGGCAGGAAGTAGACAGACAAAAGAAAGGCGGCGCCGGTGTTGAAGGCGAAGAAGGAGGATGACCAGACTGAGCGCTGCTTGAAAATGCGCGGCGGGACTGTGGCGTTTTCCTGGCCAAGGTACTGCAAGTAGAGGAAGCCCGCCATGCCGAAGCCGAAAATCAGGAAGAGAACGATGACGCGGGCAGAGGCCCAGGGGTATGTGACGCCACCCCAGTGAAGAGCGAGAAGGAGGCAGATGATGGCCGGCATGAAGAGCATGTTTCCGAGAGGGTCCATCTGGATGAAGCGCGTTCGCCATGTCTCTTGGGGAATGGAGCGGACGGGATCAGGGAAGAAGAAGAGAATGACAAAGATGGTGACGGCTCCCTATCTACGGCGTTAGCACGGTGGCATCAAAGACGAGGAATCGAAATCAACTTACAATCGGCAAGTTAATGTAGAAACACCACCGCCACGTCAGACTATCTGTAAAGACACCACCCAGCAAAGGACCAGCGACGGACGAGATACCCCACATGCTACCAACGGCACCAGTGTAGATGGGACGCTTCTCGAGAGGCACGCTATAGGCGAGGATGATGAGTGCTCCGGCAAAAATGCCGGCTGAACCTACTCCCGCGATGGCGCGGCCGATGATCAGAGCGATACTGTTGGGTGCGACACCGCAGATCAAGCTGCCCAGCTCGAAGATGGCGATGGTGATCAGATACACCCACTTAATGCTGAAGAAGCTGTAAAACTTGCCGAAGAGCAGCTGGAGAGAGGCTGTTGTGAGGAGGTAGGCACTGCCGTACCAGCCGACGTCGTTCAAGCTCTTGAACTCATCCGTGATACGCGGGATGGCGGTGGCTATGATGGAGTTGTCTAGGTGGTGGTTATGGTCAGCTGTAGCTCTACCCTATTGAATGAGTGTGGAAATTGGGGAGACGGTTCCTTACCGAGAGCCATCAAAAACACACTGAAACACAATGCCATGACAATCAAAGCCAGCTTCATTCCCTTGGGATATTCGAGATCATCTTCGTTATTTACAATCTCGGCTTGTTCTGACTTGGCGGAAGGTATTCTCGATAGCTCGCTATACGGGACAGGAGGGAGTAGGATGGAATCGATTCGTATATCTTGAAACGATGCGGCAGAGCTCGCGATGTCCTTTTCCATCTCATCGTAGTTTGAGCTCGAGTCGCTTGGTGTCAGGGTTGACGCTCTTGACTGCAGGAATGTCGGAGGAGCCATAAAGGACGGCACTGCGGCCTTCTGAGCGTCGAACATGTTGGCGATGACGACGAGACGGTCGAATGCTGTAGAGAGGGTTGAGAGGTCTACAAGTGCCAGTGAAGTAGAGTCGGGCACTTGGGATGGAACAGTGACACGATGCGGAAGGCAGATGAGATGGCAGCGCTACTCTGTTGATCTTGTTTGTTTATCCTGATGAGGAGACTGGGAAACAAGGATACTGTAGGGGAGAAGATCACGGATTCTATATAGATCAAGTTACGTGTGTTGAACTTGTCAGTCCTTTGGGGGAACTTCCGACCAAGACCATGGCCTTGCCGAGGACGTGGATGCTGGGGTCGGAAGCAGACGGTGAATGGTCGTGCTGGGAGAGTAGAGAGCGCAAGTCCCCGAGACACTTGTCTGGGCTCCCATGTCACACCGGCTTGCTTCCGGTAAGGGCAGGAGTACAGAAGGTGAGGTCGCGCTGCCTCTGACTCTGGCTGGTGAACGAGAGGCGGACGCCAAGTATCGGCCCCTTGGTGTTGTACAAGAGACGATACCCTGGGAGGGGGCCAGACGTTGTCTCAGATGTCTTGGGGGCTCTTCCTCCATGCGTCGAACGGTGTGCTGTGTAAGCTGGAGCCATACCTGGTGGCGTAGTCGGGATGATGATGACGAACTAGTACAGGATGCAGTAAGTGGACGTTAGCCAACAAGGCATGTTAGCAAGCGCCGGCACCGGGCATGCACACGGTACTTGGACTGGGATAGGAGAACATCATCCCTCCCCGTCGCACTTAAAACTAGGCAGTAAGGGCAGCGGAAGGACGCGACACCCACACGGAATGGCAAAAGACGGGAGGCTCCAAGACCAGAGACGGGTAGAGAGCGTCATTGGCGGGTTCCTCGTAAGCTCCGAGCCATTGGATGTTGGCGGATGAAGACTAGACCAGACGAGATAGAATCGATAAGGGGCTTCCAGGAGAGACGAGACGGGTCAGGGTTCAAGACAATTGCTCAGTGATGTGATGCGATGGGCGAGGGCATCTCCAAGTCGCACAACGAGGGCCTCAAGTAGTGAGAAAGGGCGGCAGGCTGCTTCTTCTGCACGATGCTGCAATCAGTTCGAGGGTCTTAGATGCCGCTCACTTCATGCATCCAGCCTGACGTTGAACTGTTGAATGCAAGTGCCCGATAGATTGATCAAAGGCTGTTGACGTGCAGTTGGATGGACGTGAATGGCAACGCGCAACGTCCTCCGTTTGCTCTGCGTCCATTTCCGGGAGACATGTACGTACCGCCGCTCCAATCATTCTGGTCACGTGCTGATCCATGCTGTTAGTCATCACTCGAATGATGACTAAGGTGAGGTGCGGGATGTTCCCTCCGCGCGCCTTGAACAACTCTGTCGATATTGCTTGGCACAAACTCTACTTTCTCCTTGACTTCTCCATTCGGACCTCAATTTTGGACTGTCTCGAATCTTCTCAGTGCTTTCCTTCGACATCTTCGAATGGCCCGCCAGGAAGCGAGAAACTGCGCCGCACGAGACCAACACGAACAGGTTCTAGCGAAGCCGTTAGATCCAAGCGGCCAGACAGAGCCCCCCCAGTTCTCGTTCGGCGGTGAGGCTTAGCATCACGGAGGGAGTCCTCCAAGTAATCAAGGACCACAATTACGCTCACCCATCTCTTGTCACTCGACACCCCAGATTGTTCAACCATTGGACCAGTTTCCAGAGTTTCGGTTGCGACCGGGAGAACCCTCGCTGCCTTCGCGGGACCAAAATGCATTCCTGTCGCTCTGTCAACCTGACTTGGGTCGTTTGGGTCTCCGACTTGGGTTCGATTGTTCCTCAATGTGCCACCCCGTTGTGCGACAACTGTCACCATCTCCTCTTCAAGTTTCTCTGATAGTCGTTGGCGTCTCCTTCATTCCATCGATATTCTAGGTCTCCTTGACAAGGATCTAGCCCTCGCCCTGCCTGCCATCAAGCTATCAATGGGAAAGGCGGCCAGGCTTGCGCTTCTCGCATCAATAATGTCAAGTTGGCGATCCAACCCCTCATCATAGCTGGTCTGTTATTTCTACGTAAAGACAAGGGAGCATGTCCATAGACACGGTGACGCACGTGGCTCGAGATCGATGGGAGGTTACGTTCACAACACCATGACACCACGACACGCGCTTCTGCTACTGAGATGGGATCGGCGCTACGTTTCCTTTTGACACAAACGCGATTGCTGACATGTTCATGCATTTAGTCCGTTCAGTGCTCATATTCAGACAATCTTGCCCCGTTCTGTCCTTATCTTCCCGCGTGGGGCATGGTACTCGACATTCACTCTATGCCGTCTCCCCCACAAATCCGCGAGACACGACACCTCGATCGAGGCACATACCTCGAATGTTTGCGTCGTAATTTCGACATGTAACCAATTTCCCGGTCCTTGCGCTCCGCCACGAGTCTCTACGCCGTCTCATTGCACCAACTCCACGCCATCAACGTCGACAAGCCCTCTGTCGTGGACCGACTCGGCCTCCGGGGTACCTACACCATCAACGTTGCCTTTACTCCAAGACGCTATCGTCGACGGCCGGCACTACCCCAGTACCAGAACTAGGAATGTCTCGGGAGTCAAAGACACCATTGGCGCCGCCACAAAGTTTTCAACAAATTCGAGGTCGTCTACATCTCTACCTTCGAAGCTGGCCTCTCGCTCTATCGCCCCTATTCAGCTCTAGCTCAACCCGTCCCCCTGTTCACAAAGCCGTTGACACCATGCGAGGGTTCAGCCAGAGGCGTTTCGAAACAAGTGGCTGCTGTCGCTGCGCTACTTTGCAGGCGCACCTGTCAAAACCACCGCCGTATTGATCCTCCGTCCAGTTATTGCGGCTGATCTGAGACATGATCGAGCAATGTATTCGGCGACGAGACTGTTCCAGAACTCGGCTCTTTGCGGGCATTTGACGAGAATCCACTGAGGGACATCAGCATCGACAGCGACATCAACCTCGGCTGCCGGCATGCCCGCCGTTGTCCTTGACTGACGAGCAAACAAATAATCCGATGAGGCAATGCTGGTCGCACTTGAATGTGCGTGTGGAACACTCGGTCGTCGGTTGTATCCGCTGGATGCAGTTTGCACGGCGAGGTTTGACAAGCATCACTTGCAGCGCATACGCGGACATCGGTGTTATCTCTCGTCGCTTGAAGCGTTTGCTTCATCTCAGTCAATGTTTTTGATTTGCGTATCCGGCCCGCTAATGTTTGTGCCAGCTACATACCGAGATCGAGGTTCTGGGCCACGGTCCCAGGACTGTTCAACCGCTTCGGAGCTTGAATATCTTTTAGGGTATTACCGACCTCGCTTGCCATCCATGCTTCCTAGGAGACGGGCGTATCGTGGTCATTCGCCTGTCTTATCCTCGATAGTCGGCATATTTTCGTCGAAACCCGTCAGAACACACCTCGTCTATCGCGTGCGTTCTGGCAGAATTGTAATGGACAGCTTTGTCTTCTGTGTTTGTTTCTATATGCCCGGCGTGAGGGGCCTATGGCTTCTTCGTCAAAGCTATGTGCAGACTGATAATGCTATGCCATGCTCCCGTTTCTATCTATTAGTCTATCTATTATAATAACACTCTACAGGCATTTTCTCATGCAACTATGGTCCTTATCCATGAATCGACTCTGGTTCGAGGTAGACCGATAGCAACTAAGGTCAAGCCGTTACTTCCTCCTTGATACACCCTGTACTCCATATCATTTCGATGCCCAGCGATTGGAATCGGGCATCCATAGTGTCTACGCAATGCACATCAAGGTCGCTTTTCTCTCTGAACTCGTCATAGTTGACCTGAACAACCTTCAGATTGGGTAACGTGAACAAAGATTCTTCGGCAAGCCGCCTGAGCTTTTCCTTGCAGTTTTGGTCTGCATGCAAGATCTCAACCCGACGAATGGACGCTGGCAAGACTTCGGCCAACCTCCATTCGGTGTATAGATCCACTCCATATTCCAAGAGAACTGCTCTTGGGGTGTTGTCGATTGCCGCTTGATCAAATACAAGCTCCTCTAGATGCTCAAAGGAGCGGAAAGACCAAGCTATCCCGCCAGACGCAACTTGCCGGGAGTCTGCCCTAGGCGACCGACTACAATTGTGAGAAAGACGCAGTTTCCGTAGAGTATGGCGAACAGGGTCAAATGCCTGAAGCAATTTTGACATATCCCAATAGTCGAATCCCGAGTTGCGGTAGATTTCTTTCGCTGTGACTGCCAGCTCCTCCAAACTCGGGCAGCACTTCACCAATAGATTGAGATCTTCAAAGCCTATCTCGCTCAGCGACAATCTCCGAAGATTGCCCAACTTCAGCGTCCAAGGCTTCACGAGAGTCCAAGGACTTTGACCGTCGAAGAGACTGCAATGCATTGAATGCAAGTTTTCCAGATTTGGCGCCGCGGCGAAGAGCGCAGAGGCCTCATAAATGTGATGGTTCTTCCTGACGCCTCTGAGAGCAATTGATCGGAGTGCAGGGAAGGAAGCCCGACTATCTCTGATATGCTCATAGTCCACAAAGCTATCACGGGCTATGAGAAGCATAGCGAGGTTCGGCGATAGCAGAATTGCCAACTCCCCGAGCCAGTGGTGAATCTTCCGCCGCTGGATTCGTAACAAAGCTTCGGGCTGACCGGAGAACCCATTCCATATCTTCATTTGGAGATAGCCCCTGCTCGGAGCGTGCCGTAGCGCGCCAGCCTCCTCGGTCGCTTTGATGAGGAGTGGAGCTAGTTCTGGCGTGCACCCTCTGATCACGTCGTTCTCTACCAGTTGTAGCGTTCTGGTGTGAGATGCCAGATCCGGACGCTGTATGATGCTGCGCAGGAAGACGGGCAGCTTGTCGTCGTACTCGTCGTCTTGTGAGGGCTTGCTAGGCTGCGCTCCGATACCGCTTTCATGCCTTTGGAGTAACCCGCCCGTGGCGAAGTCGTGGAAAAGGAACGGCTGAGCAACAGCGCAAAATCCTCTGGAAACGCGACAAAGTCGTGATAGTGTTCTCTTGCTGAGTCGATAATCGTCGCTCTCAGCATCGGGAAAAGTCCCTTGGTATCGACAGTGGAAGCAGAGTAATGAGCAGATTTGCTCCACAAGCTCGAGAGGCAGCGAAGCCATGTTCTGGAGAGTGGTTGTCGAGTCTGACTTGTTTTACAGGCAAGGTGTTTACTTCAACACTCTCCACCGCTCAGGATTCGCCATGATGATAACATGTGCGAAGTCGGCCATGGGCTGATTGAAGTGCGAAATTATATCTTGCGATGAGCATGCTCGACTTTTTTAATAACGCGTTCGGGCGGGCGTGGTGGACGTGTACTGCAGGGATGCCGGCTTGACAAGGTTCACCTGTGTTGTCAAAAGTCTGCTGTTAATATATGGGTGATGGTAATTACCGGCCCATTTCGCGGCGAGCCTTGCCCTCTGTGAAGCTCTCGGGAAAGAGTCATGAGATTTAAGCTTTTACGATAGCAGACCGAACGCTTCGTACACTGATATCATTCCGGGTCTTCCGGTACATTTTCATGCTCTGAGCCACGGCAAAATGGCACGCCAGCGCCGGCGCCGGCGCCGGCTTTCCACGGAGGCCGGCTTAACGCCCCGCAACGTACAATAAAATCGCGATGCGTCCATGATTCTCTGCGTAGACTTGATCTGGTGGAGAGGCTGTTGAGATCCTGATTTCTGCTTTGTTCTTGGAGGAAAGGATTTGAAGCTTTAACTTAACGACTCTTATTCTTTTGACCCAGCAACGTCGTTTCCATTGTGAAGGACGTAGTGGCACTATTTGTCCGTCACTATCAGTGTCAACTGCAATGCGTAAGCGCAGCTACGGCCCAGCATTTGAATATCAAGATGCACATGCATCAGACATTGACAACGAGCTTCACCAACTCGCTGACTACCCAGACACTGGACCACGCTTTACTCTATTGCCCGCACCAGGCGGTTGCATTACTCATGTTCTCTGAGAGAAAAGTAAAGCCGAAATCCGTCAAGTCACCCAGGAGACTTTGACAAGAACTTCCATGGCGACTAAATTCGTGTATGTTGGTTATAATTCGCGTGGTGTTTCTCAAATCGGCCATGCAACTTTAAGATCAAACCTACTCAGCTTCTGAAGTTGGCAGCCCGTCGTCAATGGGCTGAATTGTGCACTTTTACCAATGAGATGCATCATTCGAAGCAAAGTTTTCGTCACTCTCCAAGTGCCGATGTATAGACCAGTAGGGCGGCCGTTGCGCCGGTGCGAAGCTCAATATCCTGGTATCAAATTGCCGATGTGCACGAAAGGAAGAAAGAGGCGAAGCCCATTGCTTTCACTGAAGTAGAAGTAAATTGATAGAAGAGCTCTTTGTAGCGCCAATGCCACCTACGAACCAAGAAGAATGTTCCTAGATTGAGAGATCCAGTCGGGGACTCAGGGAACAAGCCGCGAGCGAAGTCTATGTAGTAAGTTGAGTATGAATTGTTCGGCGAATCAGTTTATTCAAGGATCTTCCCCAAAGACGGCACCTACCACACAAGCAGTCATCGATTCAAGCAGCAACGCAGAGAGCGCCTTTGTCAGCTTCGTCGCGCCAACCATCAACCGCTATAGAGGCAACGTGTGGGGCGGTTTCGAATTCCATCTATACGAGCGAATGACTGGCAAACAGTTAAGAGCGCGCCAGCGCAAGCACTGCCCCAAGTCAAGATCTAAGATGAACGCGTACAAATGACGCCTTGCGGTCTCTACGCCGCAGCATACGTAGCGTCGAGAGACCCTTTAAACCCTTGGTCAGCAATCTGGAATCTACCTATGCGCCTTCTTAAAGCCTCGAGCCAAGCAATCGGGTCATGCATGCCACGCGGCAACTTTAATCATGGGCGTTACGGGTAATCGCCCTTTAGCTAGTCGGCTTTAATCTCACCTGTAATACTCGACGTGGCATCTGGGTTGTGGAGTTCCTCAGCCATTGTCTCGAGTTATTGTGGCGATGCAATTGGCGTTCGAACCTTATACGCGTATACGTCCTCACTAAACTCCGCGTATATGTCAAAAAGCAGTTGCCGAGCCATAACGAATACATGTAAACAAAAGTCGAAGAATATACAAGATGAATTGTTCAGTTTCAAATCTTCTACAAATTTCCAACTTCACCACCTCATCAGACCTAGAACCGCACTCATCGATCATCTACAATCAGACCGAAATCCGATCCACCGCCCGTCAAAACCGCCGACTCAGCACGAAGATCTTACAGTAAACATAAGGAAAACGATTATCGTCACCATGGGCATCCGCGACTTCTTTGACGGTCGATTTTTCGATACCAGATACAAGACCAAAATCCACATCGCGCAAGTCGCCCTAATGGCACTGGCCATCATCCTCACCATCTGGCGCATGGCCATGCCGGTCCCCTTCACTCGCGGCAACATCATGGCCCTTACAATGGTGAGTTCTTCGTGGCGGGGGAAACTTTGCAGCGTTCCTTTTCGCAATCATTGTTGTCGAGAACGAGACTGATGCCAGACGATTACAGGGTTTCAAGTCTCTTATCATTATCGGCTACCAACTTCTGACGACTCATAAGGAGCGCTTCAAGAAGTGGGCTTCGCTCAAAGCCAACGCTATCCTCAATACAATGGAGATTTTGTTCTGGTTCGTCGCCTTTGGTCTGTTGTGCCAGGCGAATGGAAGGTTCTGCACTGGTGGAAGCTGTGCTCTCAGCTGGATTGTGACTCTCATCGTCATGGTGTTGATGTAGGTTTCTTTGCCTCTGCCCAAAGGCAGATCCGGCTCTGTTTAATATCAAAACGCTGACACATTCGCACCAGTGTCCTTGCCTTCCAGACATCGGTCGTGTCCATCAAGGACTACCGGTACTGGAAACACTTCGGCATCAACCGAGAGACGGAGACTAAAGCAGCTTACCCGAGACCTCAAGTCTGAGATCTCGGATATACACTAGGTGCAGGTAGCACTACGATAAGGATCGCCTTGAAAAGGCCACAGTTGAAGGATTGCTGTACGGCGTGCTTCGCTTTGCCTTGAAGCGGACTAGTGTGGGAAGAAAGTACTCCGCTGGTTGCCACCACAGACAGGCTGATCGGAGGTGCAAAGTTCATGAGTGATGGAACGTGAATCACGAAATTACGGCTGCGCCTAACATTAGGGGATATATGGGTTGACTCGGTGGTTGGTTTTGTGGCCGGGGGTCTCGGCTGATCCGTATCTTCGGGTCTTCTTAACATTAGCGATCAGAATGCGGGGCCGAGCCCGGAGCAGGCGTTGTTTTCATATCCACAAAACAAGACCGCCCATCCGGAATTCGCCAATTCTTAACATTAGGGGAACGGAATCGAACTAAATAGGCGGGGTGAATCGCCCATGACTCAACAACAAAGGTCTCGTTTGATTTGGAGGGGATTTGATTCGTCTTGATCTGTCCTTATCTGCCCCGATTTTACCGTTCTTCCCCAGCCGACCCCGCGGCAAAGCTGTATTATGATTACGGGGTATTTATGTTCAGCATCATTCCCAACCCTTACAAATTGGCGTGATTGATACTTGACGTTTCACAGCAAGGCAGTGCTATCAGCAAGGCAGTGCTATCAGCAACGACAACTTGCATCATGTTATTGAACCCGCTCTCTGTGGCGGCTATCCTTGGAGCCCTTTTGGTGTTCTACCTGGCACGCTGCTATTCATCCCCCTTGTGGAGAATCCCCGGGCCAGCACTGTCCAAAATCACCTCAATCGCCCTGAGATGGCATGAGTTCGGCGCTAATCGAACGCTATACATCCACTCTTTGCACTTGAAGTATGGCCCGGTCGTGCGAATCGCTCCCAATGAAGTTTCATATACGTCTTATGAGGCTGTCAAGGAGATTTACGGATCACTCGGAAGTGGTTATGACAAGCATCGTTTCTACAACCTCTTCAAGGTTTTCGGGCGCAGGTAAGTGCCGGTATTACATGGAAAATCTTGAGATGGCGCTGACCGTGAGTTTTGCGCTCGTGATTTAGAACCATGTTTTCAACCCTTGTGAAGGGCGATGTAAGTTACCTCGCTTTATGACTTGTCTGAGACAGAAAATCTAACTTTTACTCAGCACGCGAAGCTCAAGCGTATCATTGCCGATCGCTATGCTAATAGCAATGTGGTGAAGCCCATAGCGCTGAGCGGTATTGAGAAGCGTGCGGAAGAGTTTGTCAGGCAGTGTGCTGATGCAGCAAGTAGAAGTGTGAATATCTATGTATGTCGGATCGGAAGTCCAATTCGACCGCGGCATACAGTCGATTGCGCAGGGGCCAATTAGGGGCCCTATTTAGGATTATTATAGCCAGCCTAACCTACGGTTAGAACCTCCTTTTTACACCTATATAAAAATTTATATAGTTTAATTAATCTCTTCGTTAACCTACGGTTTAAACTAGTTACCCTATAAGAAAGAAACCTATACTAATTAATAATTAAATTTTATTATTATAAATTAGTAAAGTATCTTATTACGTAAAAAAAATAACCTCTTAATACCGTATAGGATAAAAGATTTGTACTAATTAACTTTATAGAAATAAATAAAAAAAGAGACGATTTTTAAATATTATATAAAATTGAGTAATTATAGCCCTTTACTACCTATAAGAGGTCGACGTTTATTATATTAAACTACGTTAATTAATAGAACTACTTAAGTAATTAGTATTTTACTATTACCTTAAGTAGCTTTTTTACTAAATAACTTTACTATAGCTAGCCCGCGATTAAAAATTAACTAGCCGAATTAGTAAAAGGAATTATTAGTAAGTAATAATTACTAAATTAGCGTAATTAAATTATAAAAAATACTGCTTAAGAAACTATAAAATAGGGTACTAAGAGGCTATAAAAAAAATCCCTAAGGTATTTAACCTTACTAAGTACGAGCGATAAGTAATATTTTTAATAAGTCCTTAAGGCCCACGATTTTATAAAAAAAAGAGAGCTTAACTTTGCTAACCGTACTTAATAGCTTATATAACTCCTCTACGAGCCGCTTAGTATTTATATTTAACTATTTTTATAGAATACTACCCTAAAAGAGGTAAGTTAAAAAAAAAAACTATTTAGAAGTTATAAAGAGTACGAGGCTTAAGAGGCTAAAAATATATAAAATAGTAAAAATTAATAAATAGTAAAAATTATAAAACTAATTATTATATCTTTTTATAATAATATAAACGTTTACTATTATTATTAAAAAAAGGGGGCTATTAAAACCTACCTTTTTATTTTAAATAAAAAAGAGGTCTTAGTAAGTACAATAACTAGTAATTTAAAAAGGTAATAGTAATTGCTAAAGATAATAAAAACGAGAGTAGTAGCGAGATAATAAAAAAAAGTAAGAATCTCTTAGACCTTAATAAATTCGTTAGGTAATAAAAATACGGGCTTATTATAGTTAATATACGGATTAGATATATTCTTATTAAGATTAAATACGTTAATAACCGCTAATACGGGTATAAGCTAGGGTACGACCCCTAGTAAGTTAGGGTAAAAAAAAAAAAAAAACCTAATTTTAAATAGAATCCTAATCTCTTATAAATAAGTAAATATTAACCCGGATTATTAAGGGATATAAATATATAAAATTACGGATTAGCCTAATAATAAATAAATTAATATAGTATTAATTTATTTAACTAAGGTTTATAAGAAAAAGGGGCTATAGGGGTAACCCCTATTTTATAAAATTATAAACGACCGTAGTTATTAACTAGATAAATAGTTTATAAGTATAAGCTTAGGAATTATAAAAGTAGTTAATAAATTCCTCTATAGGTAAGGAGTATTACTAACGTAATTATAATTATAAGAACTATATAAAATTTTAGTAATAATGATTATAAAAAAGGAATTTATATTATAGAACTAAGTATAAGTTAATAGGGCGTATAATCGCTTTAATAAATTTAAAAAAAGGGTAAACGATATAGATTTCCTCCCTATAATTACTAATAATAATTTATTATTATAAAAGGATATATAGAAATAAAGTATAGTACTAAAAGTACGATAATTAATAATTCTATTTATTTCGATCTATAGCTCGTTGCCGCTACTAATACGAAATTTAGTACTAATTAACTAATAAGAAAGGAAGTAAACGACCTAAAGTTATTAATAATACGTAGCGACGCAAAGATCGCTTATAAATACTAAAAATCTAGTAGTAAATACGAAGTAATTTATAAACCTTAAAAAGATCTTTTTAAAAAAGAAATTATACTCTAGGAGGAAGTATAAGGTCTTATAAAAAACCTTAACGATATTTTATAATTATTATAAAAAGGTTGGGATTAGGGAATACTAGTACTATTTAGTAATTAATATCGTATTTATAAGTAAAGTATCTAATTACTATTACGAAGTAGTATATAATTTTAATTAAAATAACTTTCTTAGTATTATTAACGTAATTTAAAGCCGCTTCGAGACTTATAATAGGAATTTAAAGCTCCTATCCGAGCTATGGGTAATTTTTTTTATATCTATAGCTAGGATAATAAAGGGTAAATTATAAATAAAAATCCTTAAAAAGCTTATTAATCGAATTAATAAGCTAGTAAAAACCTAGCTAAATAAGGGAACTAATAAGTAAAAAGTCGAATATCTCTATACTATAGTCTAACGCATACTAGAGGCAAAAATAACCCTATACTAAGTACCCGAAGATTATAAAACGCTCTACTTAAGGCTAAGATCTAATTTTAATATTAAGGTAAGAATACCGCGCTAAACCTACCTCTAAGTATACGACGGCCCTTACTAGTAGTACTAAGTTAATTGAACGTATAATAAAAAAAAAAAAACTAAGTACGGTAATCGCTAATAGGGAGGCCTAGATTTATTAAATAAATAAAAATTTAACTCGCAAGCAGGGTAATAAAAAAATAGTATTTTATTTATATAAAAAATAGATATTAATTAAATAACTACTTTAAAAAAAAACGTACTAAATCGTACGAATAATATAAAAAGTCGAGGGTAGTAGAAGGTAAAACTAGCCCTAATCGATTTAATTAATTCCTTATAATATATAAGGGTATATCCGGGGGCACAGAACCTAGTATAAATAACTAAATTAATAGCCTAAAGTATTTGCTAAGAAACTTAGAAAATAAGGAAGACCTCACACCCTATACTAACAAATTAAATTATAATAAAGTTAATAATATTAACTACTTTTTCTTCGTACCGTTAGCCTCGGGAGGATATACGAGACTAAACGAATAAAAAGTAATAAAAGCTCTTAATAAGTAAGCTTTTATCTACGGATAGTAAAAAAAGGTCTTTTAAATAATAAATACGGAGGTAGCTAAAAAGGTAAATCTAATAGGGCCAAAGTCTATCCTCTTAATGCTTAAAAAAAGACGCGATTAACTTAACCTTTTACCGATCCTAACGGTCGTCTATACGGATTCCTACTTACTATATAAATATTTTATTAAATTAAGAACTATAAAAAAAAGAGGCTTATAATTAATATTATAGCCCTTAGGTAATTGTATAAAAAGTATAAAATCCTCGAGATTTATTAGATTAATAGTAACGATAACCTCGCTAACGCTTTTATAAAAATAGTACTTAATAAGGGGTTAAAGTAATTCGTAAGTAATAGAAAAGTTAATATATAAATAAAAGGATAGGTTATATAAAAAGAATAGAAAAAAGGAGGAAAAAGAAACGACTTAGTAAGCGGGCCCGAGGTTAAATTATATCTCTAACTATAGTAATTAAATTAATAAAAAAAAGAGAAAGTTAGTATTAGATTAAAAGTCTAATTCGACTGCGGTATATAGTTAATTACGCAGGGGCTAATTAGGGGCCCTATTTAGGATTATTATAACTAGCCTAACCTATAGTTAGAACCTCCTTTTTACACTTATGTAGAAATTTATATAGTTTAATTAATCTCTTCGTCAACCCACGGTTCGAACCAGTTACCCTATAAGAGGGAAACCTACAATGTAAGTTCAAATCTTCAAGCACGAAGAAATGGCGGCGAGTCCTGTATCAGTAACACTGACACTGTTGTCCCTGATCACCAGGTCAAGCTTCACTCTTACGCTTGTGACTGCGTGACCCATCACTTGTTCCACCCTTACGGAACCAATAGTCTCCAGAAACAGGAAGACACGGACATGATGGAGCAAGTCACGACGGACGATAGTCTACGAAGTGGGGTTTCCCGAGTTGATATGCAGTGGGTGCTTGCTAACTCTCAACTTACCAATCAGACCGCCTTATCCAGCATCACTACCCCGTCTTTTACCAGTACTTCTCTAAGATTCTTGACCTGTTCTTCGATCCACGAATCACGCCCCTTGCTAAGGACTTCGTTGTTGGTGCTACCTCCAAAATTGATCCCGCGCCGTTCATCCTGTTAAGCCGCCTTCAAGACAAGAGGGAAAGCGGCAGCAGCGTCAACCAGATGGACGCCATTGACATTGCCGCGGAATGTACGGATCACATGGTAGCTGGCATCGATACAACGGGTGATTCGCTGTGTTTCTTGTTGTGGGAACTGTCACAGCCGGCATCTCTTGAGATTCAACGGAAACTGCGGGAGGAGATTCGAGAGAATCCAGACGCCTCTTTTGACAAGCTTTCTTACCTTGACGCCGTGGTTCAAGAAGGCCTCCGATTCTATCCTGCGATTCCAATGTCCCTACCTCGCGTGGTCCCACCGGGAGGAAAGACCGTCGATGGCTACTTTGTTTCTGAGGGTACCATCGTGAGCAGCCAGGCCTACTCGGTTCACCGCAACAACGATGCAGTCTTCCCCAACCCTGACACCTTCAGCCCTGAACGCTGGCTATCTCCCACCGGAGAAGCCGAGAGGAAGAGACACATGTTTGCCTTTGCTCATGGTGGAAGAGGTTGTGTCGGAAAACAGTGAGGGCTTACACTACCTTCCCACGGACTATGGGCGCGAGCTTATGCTAATCCCGAAACAGTCTTGCATTGGCAGAGATGAAGATTTTACTCCGTGGCATATACGGACGATATTCCACTGTACCAGATCCTTCCATCACTCCCGAGAGTATGCGATCTCACGACCAGATCATTTCTGCCCGGCCATACGGACAACGGTGTCTCTTGCGATTCGTTCCTATTGCGAATGAAGAGGCTGTATAAGCGACTGTTAGTCACTCTTCTTTGAACTAACATGATGGGAATATGTTTAAAATCGCGAGGTGAGTAACTAATACTCAAGTTGTGTTAGTATCACTATCACAGGGATAGTAGTTAATTAGTTCGAACCGTGGGTTAACGAAGTAAGTTAATTGATTATAAATCTATATTACTATATAAAGTATAAAAAAGAGGTTCTAATTCTAAATTAGGTAGTTTATAATAATTATAAATAGGGCCCCTCGTTAGCCCTTACGTAACCTTAGCTATATACTAAAGTTAAATTAAATTTTTAATTTAATATTAACTTTTTTTTTATTAATCTAACTACTACTATTATTATTATTATTAGAAGTTTAATTTAACCTCGGGCCCGTTTACTAAGTTATCTCTTTTTACCCCTTTTTTTTTATTTTTTTTATATAACTTATCTTTTTATTTATATTATTACTTTTTTTTTATTAATAAATTACTCTAATTCCTTATTAAGTACTATTCTTATAAAAGCGTTATCGAGGTTATTATTATTATTAATCTAATAGATCTCGAGGATCTTTTATTATTTATATAACTATCTAAAGGCTATAATATTTATTATAAGCCTCTTTTTTTCGTAATACTTAGCTTAATAAAGCACTCATATAGCGAGTATAAATCGGTATAAACGATTATAAAGATTATAAAAAAGTTAAGTCGATTTATAATCCTTTTAAATATAGTTAAAATTACGTAGGTAAAGTTAATATTATTAACTATATTATAAACTTTAAATATAAGTATACTACGTATTACTTACTTATTTTTTATTAATAAATAGTAAATAATATTATTTTAGATTATATATTTATTCTTACTAAGTTTCTCATTAGCGAGGGTAATAATATATTTTAATTATAAAGTTAGGTCGTTATTATTTATAAATAACTTATTAATAAATACGTAGAGTCTCGTTAAAATAAGCTTAATAGGTTAGTAAATAAGACCTCGGTTTTAGTTTTCTTATTATTATTATAATTATTAATTAAGGGTATTAAAATCGCTTTTTATAAGCTCTGTAACTAACGTAGCTCTAGTATAATTAAAAATAGCCTTAGGTTAATAAATATTTATAATATAGACCCCTTAGGTAAGCTTAGCCCTATATTACTTTTTATAATTAATAGATTTTAGATTAATAAAAGTAATCTTTTTATTTTATTTTTTTTATTAAAATACTATATTATCTTTTTTAATTATTATAATCCCTTTATTAAATACTAATAAGGACTTTAATATAAGGATCTCTTTTAGTTTAGTTATAAATTTAGCTTTATAAAGCTCTTTATCCTCTTTTTTTATAAACTCGATATTTAATAAACTTAGGGTATTATTTATTTATATTTTTATAATATTAAAGGGGTCGCTTATATATACTAAGATTAAGAACTAAAGATCGTATATTAATATAACTATTAATAGTTAATTAATATAAAAGTTATAGTACGTTACTTATTAATAAGTACCCGATTTTATAAAACTATATAATAGCTTAAGTACTTCGATAATCGTACTTTTTAAGTACTTATTAATTATTTCTTTTAGGAAATAAGCGAGAATTTTCTTTATAAGCCTAGTTACTAATTAAGTATAGGCTTACGTAATATTATAACTCTAGATCTAGTACCCTTTTTACTATAGTAATATTATTAATACTATTATAAAGCGCTAACTATAGCGTTAAACCGTAAGTAACTAAGTAAGTAGCGTCGCCTTTTTAACGTTACCGTACCCTTATATAACGTACTTTAATTTCTTATATAGCTATAGGGTGCCCTTTTTTTTATTTTCCGAACTATATATAATTTAAAAATACGTAGATTCGTATATTTAATTAAATCATAAAGAATAAATCGATAGACCCCTCAATTGCGTAATATTTTTACTTTTATTAAGTTTAATCTTTTAAAAGGTCTCTTAGTTATTATAGTTATACTATCCTTTTATAATTAGGTTATGAGTATAAAATCGGCCCTCTTTTTTACTATATAGAATGTATTAATTATAACGTTATTAATAATAAATTACTTTATTGGTACTTATTATTATAGTTTTTTACGACGTCTCGCTAGTAGTATTAGTATTTTTTTAATAATTTCCTCTTCTTTATTATTTATTAATATTATTATAACGATCTCGTTAAGGATAATTTCTTACTTATCCTTAGGCTATTAATATAGTTCCCCTAGCTCTTTTTCTTTTTATCAAGTTAAAATCTCCTTATTAAGATCGGTATTATATAGTTATACTATTATAATTAATATTTTAAGTAATTAGTCTCGATCTCTAGCGATAATATACGAACGTTTATTAACTAAGATTAATTTATATAAGCCTAACTACTATTTAGTAATTCTTTTATATACCCTAATATTTAATCTAATAATATATTAAAGTTAGGGTTTATACTTAGCTTATTATAAGTAATAATAACCTTATTAATCTAGCGCTTTATATTCGTTTTTTAAAGTACTTTTATTATTTTATTAACTACCTAAGCTCGCTAAGCTATATTTAGTAATAATAATAAGGCTATTATTATCCTTAAGTATACCCTAAATACGAGAAGCGTCGGTACTAGCCCTTTTGGGCCTATAGTATTGTTATAATACTTAAATATCATTTAAAAATACTCTTTATTTATAGTATTGGGGTAGTCGTTATAAATAATCTTAAACGCTCTTTTTAACTATTAATAAGCTCTTTTTACTTTACTAATATTATAATATACTTTAATAAATACGATTTTTAACTATATATTATATATAATAATATTATTTTCAAACTCCGCTAATTTAAAACTAGTACTTACATTAGTTCTAATCCTATTTAATAATCTTTAGTATATATCGATCTACGCCCTCTTTAGTATTAACTAAATAGTCTTAGTAAATAGATCCCTAAAGAATTACCCTTTTTAAAATAATATAGCTTCGTTAATAATATATAGTACTAGGTAATTATTTAAATAGAAGATATTAATAATTATTTCTTAGTTAAAATTAAGTTCGTTATATAATTTAAACTTAAATTTATATAAGCTCTAGGCGTTTATTTAGTACTAATAATATATTTTTATTAAGTATTCTAGAGCTCCTATTTCTATATCGTTCCCCGATTATTTAAAAAAGTTATATAGTTTTATAACTAATAAGTAGCCGAAGCGCTTATATAATTACTTAAACTTACCCTTTATAGAATAGTTAATAAATTTAATATTTAATTCGAGCTTCATAAATATATACCCCTATCGCTTTTTAATAAGTATAAACTACTTACTATTTAATAATCTATCCCTCGTATTATTAAATACAATACTTAACTAGTCTATATCCTTTAGGTATTTACGGCCGACCTCTACCGTTAACCTTTCTAGCCGGCGCTGCTGCGTAAGTATGTTACTTAGCCTATCGTTAGTAAGTAGCAGGGTAGCTTACCTATCCCGAATTAAATAGCAGTTTTTGTATTAAAATTATTATATTGCGTTAAGCGCGTGCTTGGGATATATTGTGCGTATTATATAGTTAAAAAGTGTATTATATTATGTAATTTCTTTTAAAAGCGTAATCCCGTTAAGGTCGATTTTTTATACTTATAAAGCCGGAAAAGAACTACTACATATCCTTTAGGTATAGTAAAAATAGTATATTAATAAGTAAAATATAAAGAACTATCGTACCTAAGTATATATTAACTTTTATTATACCTAGAGTATATATCTCTTTATTTAGGCTAAAGCTAATCCTTATAATACTTATTATTAACGTATTTAATATAATTAAGGATATTCTTTAGAGTACGTAAAATTACCCCTTACCTCTAGTTAATTATTATAATACCCCTATATCTAGAATAATCCTCTAAAAAATATCTAGGCCGTATTGTTTATTAATATAGAATACTTATATAAGCTTAGCGTTTAAATAACTAGGGGGGTATAAAGAGGACCTTTTTAACTATTTCTAAAGTCGATCGGTACTATGTTTTTTTTAGACGTTAATAAAATAGAATTCGGTACTATTAGATTTATTTATTCGTTTATATTTATTATCTAAGGGATTTTCCCTTACTATTTATATATAAAAGCCTACTTATTAAGAGCTTTTATTACTTTTTATTCGTTTAGCTTTATATATCCTCTAGAGGTTAACGGGGCGAAAAGAGAGTAGTTAATCTTATCGATTTTATTAAAATTTAATTCGTTAGTATAAGGGATAAGATCTTTTTTATTTTCTAAATTTCTTATTATATACGGATCCTCTAGGCCGCTAATTACGCCTTCGCTAGGTCCTATACCTCTAGATTTACTCTTTTATATAATAAGGAATTAGTTAAATTACTAAAGGCTAGTTTTGTTATTTATTACTTTTGATTTTTTATATTACTTATACAATTTAGTACGTTCTTTTTTAGAATAATTACTTAACTAATAGCCGTCCTTTTTATATATAAAATACTTTCCTTTTTACTATTTTTATTTTAAATCGAACCGGTAGCTAGCTAAGGAGTCTATTCCTCTAGCATAGTAACTATTATACTTAATATCTCTTTTCTTATTTCTATATATATAGTCGACTTAATATTATTAAAAGGGCTATTGTAGGATTATAAATACGTTTAATAGAGCATCTTTACCTCGATATTAAAGCTAGACCTTAGCCTTAAATAAAAAGTCTCGTAATATTTAAGTAGTTAATATAGAGTTATTTTTGTTTCTAAGGCTCTTTAAATAGTAATATAAAAATATCTAACCTTTTACTTATTTATCCCCTTATTTAGCTATGTTTTTATTAACTTATTAATACGATTAATAAGTTTTTTAAAAATCTCTAGCCTCGTTTTTCTTTTTATTATTTTAATTATAGATCTAAATAATAATACTCTTAGCTCAGATAAGAGCTTTAAATTCTTATTTTAAGTCTCAAAACGACTTCGAATCACGTTAACTACGCTTAGAAAGTTAGTTCGATTAATAATACGTACTACTTAATAATAGTAATCCGTAGCCTTATTAATTAATATAATATTAAATACTAAGTAGTATTATTATTCTTAAATTCTAACTTTTTTATAATAGTTATAGAATATTATAAGGGTTTTTTATAGAACCTCGTATTTCTCTCTTAAGTATAATTTCTTTTTAAAAAAGATTTTTATAAAGTTAGTAAATTATTTTATAATAACGACTATTAGGTCGGTCTCCTTACGGACCCCTTGTATATTAAAATAGTTATATTAATTCTACGTAGTTAATCGTATACCTCTTTAATTAATAAGTAGTAAGCTATATATTAGTAGTATTACTAAGTTAGTTATTAAGATTAATAAGATTATTAATAGCTAATCCTCTTATATAATCTCCGTAGTCTTTATTATAATAAGCATTAATATATTACTATTAGTAATTTTTAATAAAAAGTCCGGTTAGTTTATCCTTTTACTAAAGTTATTATATTTTACTATTACTTAGTTAACTTAATTCTAATATTATAGTAAAAATTCGTTAGTAACGACTATTATAGCGAGCGTTTTATAAGCTCTTTATCCTATTACTTAGGATAGTAAAATACTTTAATAATAAAAGAATTTAATAACCCTCTTTATAACGTTCGGATTAGCACTAGCGAACTACTCGTTATTTTAATTACTAAAGTTATTAATAACTTCGTAAAATAGGGGTTACCCCTCGAGCCCTTTTTAAATATAAACTTTTATAAAATAGACGAATACTATATCGATTTACTTATTATTAAGATTATTAAAATCTCTATATATTTACTTTTTATAGTATTTTAATTTAATTTTTAATTATTTATATAATATAAAAATTCCTCCCCTCTAGCTATATATTAACTCGCTCCTCGTCGTTCCTTAACTTATACTTCGATTTATAATATTTAACGTATTTAATTTTAATAGGGTCGTTTTAGAGCTACTTACTAGCCTTAGTAATAGTATACTATTATTAGTCGCCGGATTTATTAAGGTTTAAAACTTTCCTACTTCCTCTTATCTTTTTATACTAAGCCTTATTATTATTTACTCTTAGTCTTCCTAATTAGGCGCTATTTTAGTAGTCTTTTTTTAATTACTTAGTTAATAAATATTAAAAATAAATTTATAAGTAGTTTAATAACGTTTTAATTACGTAGCGTTTCTTTTTAAATTAAATCTCGAGAGTCGTATATATTTATTAAATAAAGTATTATTAATTAGTAATTTTTTTTTTACTTTTTTAAAACTAATAACCTCGCGCTAAGAGCTAGTAATATAAAAAAGAGCTTCTTAGTAGTTTTAGTTTTTTAAAAAGTTCTTTTTTTATTATAATAATCATAATTCTAATAAGAAGCTATAAGAAGATTCTTTAAAAAATAATAGCTTCTTAGTTAACTTCTAGTACTTATAATACTTATAACTTGCGGATCGCTATTATTATAATCTCTAAATCTCCTCCTTTTTTATTATACTATCCTCTTTATTATATTCTTAAGTAATATCTAGGGAGTAGTTAAGAGGGCTATAAGGAGGTCGTATAGGTTTTTAAAGTCGTATTTATAAAATCCTCGGGGGGGGGTTCTTTTATACGCCGTAAATCTCTTAGCCTTATAGCTCACGCCTCTTATTACGCTCTGGGTATATTATACTTAAGGATTTCTTTTTTTAATTATATAGTACTTTTTTATACCGTATTTTCTTAAGCCCGTTCGGAGCGCTAATTAATTAAGTAGGTAATTATATAAGTAATTCTTTTTATTAATTAATTAATTAATTAATTTAATTTAATTTTTTAATCGCGGGCCGGCTATAGGTAAGTTAATTAGTAAAAAAGGATTATATAAAGTCGACGACCCCTTTAGGGTCCGGTCCGCCTTATTAGGGGCCATCTTTCCCTTTATAAATAAGCTAGTCTATTAGGGTTAATATTAAGTATTTTTATTACGTACTTTAATAAAACTTTATAACTAACTATAGCCGGCCGTAGCCGTTACTAATTATTAATACTAACTAAACTTAAAATATTAATAACCCCGCTATTATAATATATTAATTACCTTCTTAATAACTAAATACTACCCCTTATTTTCTCCTCTTATTTTATTTAATAATAATCTCTCCCTACTAATATTCTTATTTAATACGCTCGCTTATACTCTTTTTAAGCTCCTAATTATATTATTAAATCTAGGCTTATCTATACTATTTTATTATATTAAAAGGGCGCTAATAAGAGTAACACCTATTATAATATATTTATCCGTCTTTTATAAGTTAATATTACGGATATAATATCTATTAAGGCGGTCTTTCTATAGCTCGGGGTCCTCTAGTATAATACTTATAAGATCGAACTTCTAATTATTAAAGAAGCCCTAAGTGTTAACGAGCTATTAGTAGCGTCTTAGTATTTTAATAAAATATATTTAAAGTAGATAGTTAGATAGTAATAGCGATAGTAATAGTATAATAACAATAGATAGCAAGGGAAGTAGCGTTTTTAACTTTAATAAAAGTAATAAAGTAACGAATATATATATATATATATAAATTAAAATTAAAAATATTAATAAGGTTAGTATTATTCTTAACGACGGTAACGAGGGTATTTTTAATACTATACTATTATAAACTACTATTACCTAGAAGGGTAGCTAACTTAGCTAAGTGCGCGGGCTTATAAAGTAGTAGCGTCGGGCGCCTAATATTATTATTAATAATCCGTAGTTATAAACTTTATAAGAGGGAAAGTTAAAAAGTTAGAAAATTTAAAAAAATAGTTTAGTAAGATAGTATAAGTATTTACTAATAGTGTGTATTAATATTATATAAATAATACTAAGAACCGCCCGAGTAGCTAGTAAAGGTAGAATATATAAATAAATACTTATATTATAACCTCGCTAGTTAAGTACTTATAGCCTAATTTCTTATAATTCTAAAGCTTTTACTTTTATAAAATAACTAGTATAAATAATAATAGATTATAAAAACGGATAAAATATTAATAAAGCGATACTTAGTTATTAATAAAGGGCTATTAGTACTAATAAGCTATAGCTATTTAGAGTCGATTACTCGACCCTATTCTATCCGGGATAATGAGCCTACTATAGGGCGAGTCCTACTCGAATACTAGCGTCTAAGGAAAAGCTAAATAAAAAAAATAATCGGGATAAATTACTCTCTCGGGCTAGCTACCTTATTAATACCCCGAGGACCTTATTTATTATAAATAAGGCGTTTATTAATAACCGATTGCTAAATATACGAGGTTTAAATACGTATAAAAGTACGGGTAATACTAAAATAGCTAGTTTAGTAGACCCTATAAGCTTAATAATAACCTACTTTTATAAAATAATAAAAATAATAATTAAAAACTAAACCTAAAAACGGTATTAATATAAAGAGCTTATTTAATAGCTTACTAAGCGACTAGTAACGTATCTAAGTTAATATTAATATAAAAAACCTCCTTTTTATAACTATAAACCGATTAAAAAAGAGTTTATAAGTACTTAAATAATAAACTAAATTATTATTATAGAAGTAGGTAATAACCTACGTATAAAAAGCACTATAGAGTAGTATATTAAATAGGCCCTATCTAAGTTATCCCTATTACTATAAACGTAATAATATAATAATAAAAAAAGCCTCTAGGATCCCCTCTCCTAGGGCGACTTTTTAGTATTTATTTATTAATAATACGTAAACCCCAAGACTTAAAAACGAGAGTACTATAACGAGCTAAAAATAAAGAGGTTAAAAAAGGGCTAGACCCCTACTTAGTTCTTTACTAAGTAATTAGTAATTTATTATAACCTAAGTATAAAAAATATAAAGAATTTAAAAATAGAGGTATATTAATTCTTTTTTAAACTACTATCTTAGCTATAAAATAACTTAATTTATTATAAAGTCTTAATTAAAAGAGTACGTAATATAATATATAAAACTAATAAACTATAATTACTAAGTTAATAAAAAGGCAGCGACTAGTTATAAAAGAATAGTAAAAAAGGCTATACTCGTTATCTAAGTAACTACGTTAAATATCCCCCTTTTATATAAAAAAAAGTAAAGAGAGCTCTAAAGGACTAAGCCCTAGAGACTTAACCCGGGAAGCGTTATAAAAGCTATATAATAAGGGTACTTATACCGAGCTATTATAAAAGCGTCATAATAGTAATATTAAATACTTTACGTATAATAAAACGGGCTATATATTTAATAAGTACTAAAAGAACAAGTTAAAAAGTAAGAGTAATAATAAGCCGACGTACCCCCGATTAAAAATAGTATTAATAACCGTTTAATAGGTTATTACTAAACCGAGAGTTATAAAAGTTAACTTATTTAAAAATAAATAAGTATAAGTAATATACTTAATATACTTATACTAAATTCAAAAAAGGTACTAATAAAAATAATTATAAAGAGTAGGGTAATAGTCCTACGAGGGGTCGCTAAAAAGTTAATAAAAATTAATATAAATATATACTCCGAAATAAATATTATTAGTACTAGACTCGTAACCTACTAAGGGTTAACCCTAGCTACTACTATAGCTCCTTTATTAAGGGACTTTTAAAATAAAACTATAAACTAAAAAAAAAACTTACTAACTAACGCTCTTCTTTATTAACTACTACGGGTAGCCGAGGAAGATTTAGTAACTATTTGCTATAATTAATAAGAATAAAAAAATAGCAAACCTCTTATTATTACGCTTATTAATAAGCTAAGAGGGTATTCGTATTAATATTATAATAAATATATAGTTATATAAACCTATTTCTATTACTAATTTAAAAATAATAGCTCGTAATATTATTAAGAATTATAAAAGAGCGTACGTATTATATATTGTTACTATAAAAAGTATTATGGAGATAATAAAAACTAAATTATATAAAGGTTTATTATTAGAGCTTTAGTCCGAAGTAGAGACGTTTAATAAATAATTAGCAAAGGGACCGTAGTTATATAATAAAGCAAAATACTTAATTAACCTAACTCCGGGTACTAAACCGCTATATAGCCCTATCTATTTATTAAATAAAAAATAACTCGAGGAGCTTTATATATATATTATTAAAGACCTAACGAATGGTCGTATTATACCTTTAGTTAGTAAAGCTAGGGTACTAATCCTTTTTATACTAAAAAAGAATAGTATACTACGCCTCTACGTAAACTACTATAAGCTAAATAAGATAACTATAAAAAATCGATACTTATTATTACTTATTAGCAAGCTCTTAAATAAGCTTTATAAAACAAAATAAATCTTAAAAATAAATATTAGGGATATTTATTATTATATTTAAATTAAAAAAAAGATTAATAAAAAATAGCGTTTCGGAGTTAATACGGCTATTTTAAGTATACTATTATACCTTTTAGACTAACGAACGTACTTACGACGTTCTAAACGTATATTTACTAAACGCTCGCTAACTTATTAAATACTTATTATATAGCGTATATAAATAATTTAATAATTTACTTATTAATAAAAAAGTAATATATAGAGAATATTAAAAAAGTCCTCTAATATTTATAACTATACGGGCTTTTTACTAAACTATTAAAGTACTCATTTTATTAAAAGAAAGTTAAATTCCTAAGCTATATTATTATTCTAAAAAGAATCGAGATCGACCCGTTATAAGTACGAACGATCGCTAACTAGAAAGCGCCTAAGTCTATTAAAAATACCTAAGTATTCTTAGGGTTTTATAACTTCTATTAAAAGTTTATTACTAAATACTTAGGTATTATTATACTTATAATAGTATTATTAAAAATAAAAAAGGGGTAAGTAAAATAATTTTAATAAACTAAAGAAGTAAATAAGGTATTTAATTAGCTAAAAATTGCTTTTACCTCGGTAACTATACTTATATACTAGAACTTATAACGTATTATATAAGTAAAAACTAACGCTTTAATTAAAGCTATCGTAATAATCTTATTATAATAAGCTAATAGGGAATAGTAACCCGTTATATACTAATTATAAAAGTTCTTAAATATAAAGTAATAATAAGTCACGGGCTAATAAGAACTACTTATTATAATAAAAGGGTTAGAGCACTAGGCTCACTATTTCTAGGGCCTTTTATAAAAGTTTATAATCTTAATAAACTATTAAGTATTAAAAAATTATTTAGTATACTAGCACGGGACCTTTAGAAAAGGCTCGTAAAGTAAGTATATAAGCTATTAATATTCAACTTCGACTTAAAATACTAACTAAGGAAAATAAACTTAGTAAATAGTCTATTTAAGAAGCTAAACTATATAGAGGGAGAAGTACTTTATAAAAACGTTCTTTTTATACTAGTTTAAAAACTACGTCTTATTAATAAACTATTACTTAATATATAGTAAAGGATAATTAGCCTAAAAAAGAAAAATAATATTACTAAGGTATACGTCTAAGTAATCGAGGCCTCCCTTTATAATCCTAGTTAAATATTAACTAGCTCTAAGGATAAGGAATCCTCTCTCCTATATTAGTAGCGTACTATAGGGCGTACTAATAAAATAGTAAAATAGAGTGGGGCAATTAGTCCTAGTATTTCTTTTCTCTAAAGCTAATTAAGTATAGGGACTTACGGGAGAGCTAATTAAAAAAAAATATAAGAAAAAGGGCCCCCGATTAGGGAAAAGAGCCTAGTAATACGGATTTTAATTTTAATTATATATATACTTTTTTAAAATTAAACTAGAGTTTTTTTAATAATTTATTTTTAAATATAATAATATAAAACGATTAAGAACTTTACTTTTCTAATCTAGTTAATATTACCCTCTTTTTTTAGTTATAACTCCGTTAATTAAGGCCGTATAAATCTAATTAAAAAAAGTATTTTATATTATTTTTATAAATATTAATAGTTCTTCTTAAGTACCGTATTATAAAAGTCCTTTATACTTTATACTTTTTTAATAACCTCTTTTTTTAAAAATCCCTTCCCTTTTTAAATAAGAGAATAAATAAAAAAAAGCCCGACTTAATTAGAGATAATTTAAATAAATAAGTTAAAAAGAGTAGCATAATAATTAAGATAAATACGAGTAGTAAGACTCTAATTAAAAAAAAAATTAAATAATTAAAATATAAAGACGAAGATATATAAAAAAGGGCTTCTTATTTAATAAGAAGGGGATATAATAAACCTTAATAAGTAAATAAGATAAATAAATAAAGAAATATATAAATACTTAGGACCGGATCGGGCCTAAATACGAACGCTATAATAATATAATAAAATAAATAACGAGTTAGGATTAGAACTAATAAAACACTTTAATAAGTATAACTAATTATTTAACTAGACTATTCTTTATTAATCGATATAGCCTAGAGATTTAATAATAAACCTATTTAAAAATGCGGATACGTCGGACTAAGGGCGCTTATAAAACTAGTTTTTAACTAGACTTATTAATAATTTTAATTAATATTACTATAGGCCTAATATAAAGTCTAATTAAAACTCTAGTTATATACTTAATAAAGGCTAAAAAGGACGGCTTAAATTACGCTAATTAGAATAATAACTACGCTCTAACTATTAAAACGGCTCCTCTCCTCTCTTTCTAAACTCTATTTAAAATAAATAAACTAATATAAAACTATTAAAATTATAAATAAAATCAACGAACTATACTTTTAATAATTTCGGACTATAAATATAAATAATTAATATATTACTTTTATTATTATTAGTACTCTATAGGACGTTTAATTATACGAACCTAACCCTTTTATTTTAAATAAACCGTTTACTAAACTAGTTTTTATAGTTTATTAAAACTTATAGACCGCGGAGTTATTTAATAATAAGAAGCTTACCCTTAGTAACAGATCTACTTATTAATTTAATTAAAAAAGGCTAGTTACGGCTTAAGTTAGGATAAATACTTCGATTAATACTTTTTTAAATACTATTATTACTTAGATCTAAATAACTACGCCTTAAACTAAGGACTTTACGATTCCTTAGCTTAATTTAATAAAAAATATAAATTTTTATAAGATATTATTCCTTAGTTAAGAGGGGACTATAGTTTTTAAAAATAATAATATTATAGATTTTTTAAAAAAGTTTAAGAACTAATATAAGATTAGTAAGGTCCCGGACCGATTTAAAAATAAACTTATTATATATACTATAAGAGGAGATTATTAAACTTTAGTTAAGGACGTAATTAAAGAACTATCCTAGGCCTAAGCTAAGGATTTTTTTTTAAAAAAATATAAAAAATAAGATATTAACCGCTTTTTAAATAAAGAAGAGTAGATTAAAAGAGTTATTAAAAAACTACTTATCTCGTTTTTTAATTTAAACTCTACTTAAGTACTATTTACTAAGATTAATAATATAATTACTCTTATTAAATAATAAGACCTCTATATTATAATTAATAAGAGCTTAATTAAGGCCGTATATAAGTAGTTCTATATTAATATTATAAAAAAAGTAATAAAAGAAGTTAAGGTTATTTTAAATAGTTTTATTAGATTAATAAAGTATATAAGGTTTAAAATAGGACTTTTTAATATAATTATATATAAAAAAGAATATAGCCTACTTTTTATAAATAATTAGAGTTAATCCGAAACTTCGCTACGATCCCCTACTTTATAAATATATAAAAATACTTAGTATTAGTATCCGAACTACTAATAATATCGCTAGCTAATAATAGGGGCCTAGGTTATTTAAATAGTTACTAATAATACTATTAATTCTAACTTAGCTAACGAAATAAGTAAGCTAAAGATTTATTAAAATAGTATTTATTCTTAAGGTCCTATTTATATATTTAATATAAACGCTATGCGTCCTAATTAGCCCCCGATTATAGGACCTAGAGACTATTATTAATATTATTAAAGTTTATACTACTAGATTATTAAAAATTATAATTAATATACTCTTAATAAGGACGCTTATCTTATTATTTTAGCTTAGGGAGCTTAGTATTACGAAAAGCGCGACGGTTATAAGCTTATAAGAAATATCCCTTTTATTATAATTAAAAATAAAAAAAAGCGTACGATTACTAATCACGTTACCCTCCTTTTTTATATAGTAAATATATTAACTAAAGAAAATACTAAGCTTTTAATTAAGTAAATTCTAAATTATTAGATCGGACTACTTTAGTAAACTATATTTATACTTTTTTTAGCTAATTTTATAAATATAATTAAATACGTTTACGTAATACGACTTAACTTAAGTTATTATAACTAAGCGGACGTTTATATTATTTATAAAAAAAGACTACTTAAGAACCGTACCTCAGTAACTATATTATATTTTAAAAAAATATATAAGATCGATAGCCCGAGCTAGCTTTTATAACTTAAAAAAAAGACGGTTTCTTTTTTTAATTAAAAAAAAGAAATTATAAAAATTAATAATAATAATAAGGCTTTTAAAATAGTAAAAAACGTAACCTCTATATCTATTTCTAAGCCCTAGCTTATTAAAATCCCGATTAGTACTCCTAATACTAGTACTTAAAGAACCTAAGAGCTTTTTTTTTATAAAACTTAAAAAATAATAATTACTAATTAAACCCGTAACTTTAACCTTAGGACTAAAATAAAAAAGCTAATAAAAAAGAGGCTTAAGGCCCCAATTTCGCTTCTTATAAACCTTTTATAAAAAATTATACTAGAATATACTATAATAATAATAACTTTAATATATAATTAAAAATACTCTAATATTAATAAAATCTTATTAAAAGCTCTAAAGTCCTTAGTAAATTTAGTAAAAAATAGGTAATAGTAAAAGGATATTAAGGATTTTTTTAATAAGTATAATTAGAACCTCTTTTTAAAGCCGAACTATATAGCTAAGATTAATAAAATTAGAAGCGCTAATCTAATTTTTAAGCTCCTAACTTCCGTAATCTCGAACGCCTATTTCTAGTTAAAAATCTAAATATTTAACATAAATTAGAATAATAAGAATTTAATAATTATTATTATTTTAGATATTAGGGCGTAAGTTAATATCCTCTTAAAATAATATATTAAAAAAGTTAGTATTTCTTATATAGCAATAAAGCTTTAAATATAGATATTTAAATATAATCTAACTAATTAAATAACTTTTAATAACTTCTACTTTATAGATATATAGATTAATAAGTTTAAAATAATTACTTATTTTTTTATTAAAAATAAGCAAGAGACCTCCGATTTATTACTACTAGGTTTTCTATTTATATAAAATATTAAGCTATTCTTTAAATATAATAAGTTAATAATTACTACTCTAATTTATATCGAGGACGCGAGGCTAAGGATCTCTATAGAGATAATTAAAACGAACGGTTTTTAAAATATAAAGAATATTTTATTTTAGTTTAAGTAATATATAAAAAAAGTTTTTAAATTAGAAAACTAAATATTAGTAATATAACTAGGGATATTACTAGTTCTAATAACCCCTATTTAGAATTTAAGTTAAAAAAAGACGAGCGTATTATAGCGGTTTTAAACTAAGGCTAAGCTAATTAGATTATAATTATAATCGCGTTTTATATAATTTAACCTTAAATTATATAAATTAAGAAAATAATAACGGCCGCTCGGGATAAGGCTAAAGATAGACCGAACGAATTAACTAACTAAGACGATTTACGTTTTTTAATAAGAATACTTACCTCTCGACGAGAGGAGTTATATATCGAATAATAAATTATAAAACTAAAATAAAAAGTATTAAAATAGTACGAGATAACTAAAAAAGCCTTTTATAAGATTCCTTATATTATAAAAACTAATATAATATAAAAAAAAAAAGATTAGAAAGTTTAGCTAATTAATAACGCGCCCTTTAATAAATTAATATTTAATAGCAATCCTTATTAAAAACTTAAAAAACTTAAAGAAGTTAGAAATAAGTTACGAGACTAATCGGGCCTTTATAAAGATATTATTATACTTAAGTTTTTAAATATAAAACTAAGCTCTAGATTAATAAACGACCGTTTTTAAGCTATCTTTAAAAATTATAACTTTTTTTTATTTTATAAATAAAATCTCTTTAAGTAAATACTCCTTAATCGAGAAAAAGTACTAGTATAGGACTTTTCTAAATATAACTATCTCGACCCTATAGTCGTATTACTATAATTAATTAAAACTATATTTTATAAAGCTTAATAAATAAAAAGTATCCCGATTTTAAAAACTTTATTACTAAAAGTTTTTAAAATAATCTAAGAACGTATTACCTAGGGTATTATTAAAAAAAGCTATATTATATATTAGAACCCCTAGTTCTTAATAATAAAAAAGGACGGTAGTTTTTAGCTAATTAACTTAGTAACTAAGATTAATACTGTTACTCTTTAAAACGCTTAATAATTATTTAATACTAACGAGTTTTTAAAGGAATTTATTATAAATTAACTTATTTTTTCTTTAAATTTCTTTTTTAATTATAATTAGATCTTTTTAAATAAAAAGAGCTACGATCTAATAACCTTCTTAACTTTACTTAGGCTATATAAATACTATACCCTCTTAATAAAAATAATAAATTCGGTAGCCTAATTTTATTAAATTATAACCCGCATTCTCTATAACTTAATTTTAAAATACTATAGCGCTTTTATTAATAATATTATAATTAAAAGCCTGCGATCTTATTATAATAATAAGTACTTAACTAACTATCTTAGGATCTAGTAATTTATTTATAAATACCTCTAAAATATTAATTAAGTTTTAGTTAATATCGAGCTAGCTAGCTATACTATTTTTAAAATAAAGTCGTAATAGTACTAGCTATCCGCGGTTATTATAAGCTACTTTTATAATATAAAAAGGAGACGGCCTAATTAAGCTAAAATCTTTAAGATTTTTAAATAAATAAAATACTCGAACGTCTTAGAAATTAGATCGTTTTTTAGTATTATTACTTTTTATTATTACTAAATTAAGTAATTTTCTTTTAAAATAGCCCCGTTATACTCCCTATTTAATAAGAACTAATTTTTTAAATAAAGAGCGCCGTAAATTAAAACTATAAAAATATTTAAAAAAGCGATTATTATAGCTCTTATTCTAGTTTTATTAAACTATAGTACTAAGGCCGGACGGATTATTTTTATAATAAACGCTAGTATTAAAAAATAGGGTAGTATTAGAATAGGGTAGGGCGATTAGTCCTAGTGTTTCTTTTCTCTAAACCTAATTAAGTATAGGGACCTGCGAGAGAGCTAATTAAAAAAAAATATAAGGAAAAGGGCCCCCAATTAAGGAAAAGAGCTTAGTAATACGGATTTTAATTTTATTTATATATATACCTTTTTAAGATCGAACTAGAGCCTTTTTAATAATTTATTTTTAAATATAATAATATAAAACGATTAGGAACTCTATTTTTCTAATCTAATTAATACTACCCTCTTTCCTTAGTCGTAACTCCGTTAATTAAGGCCGTATTAACCTAATCAGAAGAGGTATTTTATATTACTTTTATAAGTATTAGTAGTTCTTCCTAAGCACTGTACTATAAAAGTCCTTTATACCCTATACCTTTTTAGTATATTTAATTAGATTATTAATAATAAGCGTACTATTACTTAATATAAGAGCAGGATATAGTGCGGGCTAGAGCTTAATTATAACTCTAAAAAGCTTAAAATACGAGGCGTTTTAATAAGCCTAAAGCGTCTTTATAATTATTTATTTAGGATTAACTTCTTATTAAAAACTAACGCCTAAGTCCTAGTTACTTAGATTAATAATATAATAAATAACTTATTATTAATAATAATAATACGCTAACTCTCTTAAATTAGACTTTTTAATTTTAAAATTAAGTATATTAACGGGAAAAAGAATACTATAATAAATAGCTTTTTAAAAAAAACCCCTAGTTAATTTAATTTAGTTAAGGTAGAGCTTAACGAGGATATTAAGAACTTTATTAACGTACGAGTCCTATGAACACGAGTTATAAAGAACTTTTTTATTATAATATATAGTCATAATAACGCTACTATTAATTAGATATAAGAAATAAATATTCTAGTTAATATATTAGCACTAAACGAATAATAATCAGACTTTTTAAAATAAATTATTTATTTTTTTTTATTTTAAAGAGGCTAGCTAGTATACTTTTTAATTAGTTTAGATTTTTTAAGTAGATAATAATACGATTTATTATATAAAATAAACTTCTATTTTAATAAAAAATAAAAACTCGTTCCTAACTTACTTAAGTAATTAATAATAAGTACTGCTAAATAAACTTAATTAGTAAAATATATAATAAGTCCGGGTATAGGGGACGAGAGGTTATATATTTCCGCTTTATAAAACGATATTACTAGCTAAGAATATATACTTAGACTTAGGAGCTAATTATAACTTATAAAGCTTATTAAAAAGCTAAATTACGACGTTTTAACAACCCCTATATATTTATAGTTCTAATTTACGAACCTTTCTCTAAGGTCTATTTAAATATTTAGTATATAAGTAAATAAAAAGTTATTAAAGTACGTTATAAGTTTATAAAATACTTAAAAACGCGGATTATAACAAACGCTACGTTAAAAAATATTATAAAGTTTATTTAAAAAAATATTATTTATTACTATAAGATTTATAATACTCTAATTATTAACGGGGGACGAGAAAATATAGGCGCTATAACGTAGCTTAATTAATAATATAGTACTTAGTAAAAGGTTATATTAGCTTATAACCCTTATACTAACGGGCTACTTAAGAAAGGTTACTAACTTATTACGTATATATTTCGTATTTAATCGGATTAAAAAAAAATATTAAACTAATACTAGTTATAGCCCTTTTTATAAATAAGATAACTATTAGAGTATTATTAGGTTATATACCGTTCTATTTTATTTATAATCGTTATATAATAACCCTAATTAAAAAAAGAACGGTAACTTAAAGAGTACTTAATTAAAAAAATATATATATAATAGATTAGGAAGTCTAAGCTTAATTACGAGCTTTTATTTCTTTAATAAACGACCGGGGAGCTATAGTTAATAAAATCGCTTAATACCGAGCCTAAACCTATAACTAGTTTAACTCCTCGTACACTTTCTAATTAATAAAATTATAAACTAATAATTTAATTCTTATTTTTAATATTTAATAAAAGAATAATATATTAATTTCTAAAAAACTCGATTATTATTAATAAGGACCTTTTTATATTTACTTAGCTACTCTAAACGGATCGTTATATTAACTAAAAACGCTTATTAATAAACTAATTATAAGGGCTATTTATATTAATAATTAACTTAAAAAGTTCTTAAAGTTTTTAAAAGGCCTCTATTTATTATTTAACGAGTTTAATTTTTATAAGGACTTTATTTCTAACTTAACTAACTTTCTATTTTTATAAAATAATATAATTAATACTACGATTCTACCTCTTAATTATAATAATAATATAATAAACTCTAAGAATAAGGATACTTAACTAGTTACTAAGTAAACCCGATCGTAAATAAAAGCCTCTTAAAAAGGCTAAATTACCCCTTATTACTACTAATCCTTAGTATAAGCTACGAGTTCTTTTTATTTATTAAATATTATTTTATAAGAATATTATCGAATCTTACTAATTCTTTAGTTATTTTTTTATTTAGATCTAGAATAAAAATATAAGGGGATAATAAGAGGAGAGGAATTGTTTTTTAGTTATTATAATTAAAAACTTAATAACCTTACTTACTAATTATATAATTATATTAAGAAACCTTACCCCTTTTTTTAAATATCTAAGCCTAGTTCCCTATTTAATTAAGCCCGTTTAGTATTTAACTTAGCTTATATAACCTCCTATTTTACTTATTTTATTTTAATATATTAATAACCCTCGCGAGTTATAAATATATAATTTTTAATAAAGTACGTAAAAAGGACGTCTTTAAAAATAGATTCGTACTTATTTTCCTCGGTCTTAGTAATATTAATCTAATTAGAAACTATATAAACTAAAGTCTTAACTTTTTTAATATTAATTAGGATTAGAGACGCTACCCTATTACTACTTATTATATAATAATAATAATAGCCTTACTTAGAGTCGGCTTTAGACTAATTAATAACTTATTAATTATTACTCTTTTTAAAATAATATTTCTTATTTTTAGAATATATATAATAACTATATTAATTATTAAAGTAATTTAAAAGAGAAACGTACTCGAAGTAGAGGACTATTTTTTTAATTAGCTCTTTAGTATTAAAACCGATATATTTTTAAAAAGACCGCGTATAATAGTTATAAAGTATAGTATTCTAAACGCTATAAGCCTAAATAAGTAAAGAATTAATAATAAAAGTTCGTTTACCTAATCGCTAGGATAGAGGGCTAAAGTAACTAGCGTAATTATAACTAATAAAAACCTAATAACTCTATAAAAATAATCCGCCTATAATACTTAGATTATAAATATACTTTTTAATAACGTTCTAATTTATAATTAATTATTAAAACTTCTAAGCTATTTCCCCTTTAGTATACTTATTAACCTAAGGATTTATAATATAAAATTTAATATAAAGCTCTTTAGTTAATTTAAAAAGAGTTAACTAATTAGTAATTTTAAGGATTTAAAAAAGAGTAATGTTAAATTAGGATAAGGATTAAAAAAATCGAATAGGGTAGCGCTTATTATAGTTTACTTTTTATTAACTTTTTAAAACTTATAGCCCTAAGTTTTTTAAAAATAGACCTTTTTAAAAATAGAAAAGAAATATTACTAAGGCCGGACGTTATAATAAGTAGTTTTAATAATTTAATACGTATTATTAATAACTAAAGTATTAAATATAATAAGTAAGTAAATTATATTATTAAGAAAAAAAGAGATTAAGTAAAAAAGGATAATTATAATTAAGAAGCTATTATTTAAAAAAAAAAATAAAAAGTAATAGAGGAATTAAAAAAGGGCCTCTATATACCCCCCCTAGATCTAGAGTATTAAAAAGGAAAGTATTATAGGCCTCTTAGCTAATTAGCGCTAAATTATAGCTACTATATAAAAAAAAAAGAATAAATTATAAGATCGGGGCCTTCTTATTATTTATAATATAGTATTTTTTTTTTAATTAGTAGAGGCTACTCTCGCGATTAGTATAAAAAAGTAGCTTTTTACTTAGCTACTTAACTTTTCTTTCTTCCCTCCTTAACTACTTTTTTATAACTATTACTAATTAAACTTCTTTTAATTTTTACTTTTTAATTTACTATATAAATACTAACTTAGCGATTTATAATAACCTCTTTACCTCCTATCTTCCTTTTTAAACTAGATAATAAAAAGGATATAGCGCGAATTTAGGGCCCGATTACGATAAAGAACCTTAAAAACGATACTAAATACTAACTTAAAAAATAGAATCTAAATAAATATATTATTTTTAATAAGACTAACCCTAGGACTATAACGAATACTAAGGACTTTTAGTTTATTAATTTTAATATAAACTACTAATATAAAGTATATATTAACTATTACCTAAACTTAGTACTTAAATAAACTAATTTTTTTTAAATAATCCTAACCCCTTATAAAATCGACTTTTTTAATTAGCTCGGCGTAGGGGACGTACCTCCTTTTTTTAATTAGCACCCCGAGGTTTTTAAAGGTTTAAAAAACTAAAAAACTTAAATAAGTTAAACCTATTATAAAGTAATAAAGATCTTAACTAATTACTATAACTTTTAAGGACGCTTATTATATAAAAATTAGATTTAAAAATATAAAATTAGATTTATAATAAAAGTTATAATACGGGACCTCGCTCTAGTACGTAATATAATTATAATTAAAGAGGGATAGGAGAGTATTTTTAAACTAAATAAAACCCCTACCCTAATCTCTTAAATTTAAAAAACTATATAAAAAATTAGGACTTTAGTATATTTAGTAATCTTCTTTTTTTATATTAATAATCCGGGCTATTTTATAAAAATAATTATTAACTAGTAAGATAGTATAGTTTATTAATACGATCCGAAATAGGTTTTTAGGTATTTAGAGGGGATATTTATTAATAATATCTAAGTACTAAAGGCTTTTTATAGCTAGATTAATATACTTTTTTATATTTAATAACTAATTAACGTAAGTACTTACGTAATCCTTATAATATAATAACTAAGTAAATAGGAATACGGTCTATATATACTTAAATAGTTTCGTAACGCGGTCTAATATAATTAACTTAACTTAACTTATAATACGTATTAAATAACTTATAAATACTTTAAATTATTTAATAATAAACTCCGTACGGTTTAGATTTAGTAAATTAGTTATGAGTTTTAATATAATAGTTATTACTTTTTTAATATAATAAGACCTTTTTTAAAAAGGTTTTTTAATAAAATAATAAACGATTAGGATTTTAAAAATAAGCCCTATACTAACTTAAATAACTCTAATTATACTATAACTAATACCCCTAAAGTACTAACTCTTTAAAAATCCGGTTCTTACTTACTTAGCCTTAGGTTTATTAACTAGGATTTAAGAATTTATAACCTCTATAATTATAACTATTATACTCTTATTAATCTTATATATTTTAAAAAAACGTATAAAATAGTTAAAAGTTTTAAATAAGAACTTATTACCCTTAAAGAGTTATTCTTATTATTTCGATTTTTAAAAATATTAAAAAGTACTTAAGGATTTATAATAAGTAGTAACCCTAATTAAACTTTATAAGTAATTAAACTAATAAAAGTTACTAATTAATATTTAGATACTATTATTAATAATTAACTTATATACCTAATTAATACTCCTAAGACCCGTCGAATTATAAAATCTTTATTAAATATATTACTACTTAAGTCGCTACTATACCTTAGCCCGGCTTTTAATAAAGCTAGTTTAAGTAATTAAAAAAGTAATTTTTTAAATACTCTAATTAAGAGTAAAAATAGTCCTATTATAAAAACTTTAATTAAAATATAAAAAGTTTAGTTAAAATAAGAGGTTATTAAGCGTACGCTCTCTAAGCGCGATCGGGCTATATAAAAAAATAGCGAACGCTAATATTAAAAACTAACTAAGTTTTATTAAGATTTTTTATAATATTATAATATATATATAAGTAAAGCCGATATTAATAAGAGTACGAAGGAATAATAAGTCGATTAATATAATAATTTAATTATAAAAGCTATATATATAACTCTAGCCTATGCTCTTTAAATATTATTATTAATAAAAAAATTTAAAAAGAATTAGGCTAATAAAAGTTAGGATTAGGAGATTATTAAAAAAGATTAGAATAAGAACTAAGTAAAGTTAATAAAAAAAGTAATAAAAGTAAAAGAGATAAAAAAAGCGATTATAAAAAAAAAGAGTAAATAAAAAGCTTAATATAATTAACTATATATAGTAACTAGGATTAATCTAAAATAATTTCTTTTTATAAAGGATTAAAGAAAAAGAAATTAGGGAACGATTAAAATAAAATAGGGCGATTAGTTTTAGTATTTTTTTTAAAAACTAATTAAGTATAGGGACCTATAAGAGAGCTAATTAGAAGAAAATATAAGAAAAAGGGCCCTTAATTAGGGAGAGGAGCTTAGTAACGCGGATTTTAATTTTAATTATATATATACTTTTTTAAGATTAAACTAGAGCTTTTTTAATAATTTATTTTTAAATACGATAATATAAAATAATTAAGAACTCTACCCTTTTAATCTAGTTAATACTACCCTCTTTCCTCGGTTATAACTCCGTTAATTAAGGCTATATTAACCCGATTAAAGGAGGCATCTTGTATTACTTTTATAAGTATTAGTAGTTCTTCTTAAGTACCGCGAAAGTCCTTTATACCCTATACCTTTTTAATAGTAATAGTTATTATTATGATAACTTAAAGTAAAAAGGTAAAAGAGTTATTAATAAACGCTTAATAATAGTCTAGTATAAATAAAAAAAAGTTAGATAAAGCTGGGATTATTATATTAAAATAGTATATTTTACGTCCCGTTATAAAAGAGCTTATAAAAAATAAAACGGTATTCGCTTTCTATCTCTTATTAGAAATTAAAGAGCTCGTTAAAGGACTATAAATTAAAAACGAGTTCTATATATTATAATTAGTAAGAGTTCGTACTACGGCTAGTAACCTAAGAGTATATTTACTTAATAAATAAAGAATATTATTTTTTAAAAAAAGAGTTATTATTTTTTAAATAAAGTCTTTTTAAATAGAAATCTTTTACTAATACTACGATAACTATAGGGTAGGGTATATAAGAGCTATAAAAACTCTTAAGCTAATTTAGAAAAAGATTTATTAAAAATATATTTAATAAAACGTTTAGGAATATATTAAGAACTATAAGTATTACTTAGGAGTTATAACCCTAAGATATAAGCTATATAAGTAGCTATAGTTATTACTACTACCCTCGTACCCGTTTTAAAAAATATTTATAAATTTTATTATAAGGCTATTACTAAGCGCTCGTAATAACGGCGCTAAGTATAACTATAATTTAGTTATCGTTTATTATATAATAAAATTTATAAAATTCCTACTTACTATTAAAATACTTAATATAGCTTAGATAATAAGTATCCTATATAAAAAAATAGAGTATAAGTTTAGTATACTAAAAAGCATCGTTATAAATAAAAATAAGCTATTTATAAGCGCGTTCTAAAAAAAGTTCGCTAAGGAACGGGTAATACGTCGCTAACTATTTACTGTATATTACTTATAAATAAATAACTAAATAGAGCGGACCTATTAAATATTAAAAAAGTACTTAAGGACTTACGCTAAGGGCTTACTAAATAAGTAAGTAGCGTAATTAAAAAAAGCCGAGTTTATATATAATAATAACTTATATTTTATTATAAAAGTATTCCTATATATAGCGTTATATAGTTACTACCCTAGGTACGTTAAATATATACTTAATTATAAAGCTATAGTTTAGGGGGTTCGGAAAAAGGTTTAAAAAATTAAGAAGATTAGAGCTTAGGCTACGTAAGCCTAGGTATAAGCCTCTAAGAGCTAAGTAGCTTATTATAATAAAAAATATACTTTAAAAGAGTTTAATTATAAAGAGATCGTCGGCCTATTAATAAAAAATATATAATTTAAAAATAATAAGCTAGTACTAAAGTATATTAGAATAATAATAGCTAAAAGGGTAAGTAAATAAGCTTATTAAGTATACTTACTAGAGTAATATTAGAGAATATATAACGTCTTCTTAGTTTTCTAGCTTAAACTATAAAAAAACTACTAAATAGTTAGTAATTAAATAGTAAATCTTCTAGAGTTAGAGGATAAATAAGACGTTTAAAAAGTTAAAGAAGTCGTTACAAAGTAAGATTAAAAAAACTTACGATATCTCGTTAAATAGGCTAAATAGCTTACTAAGTATAATATATAAGAACTTACTAAGTATCTTAATAGGGTAGTAAAAGTAGTTAAAAGATTTGAACGTTATAAAAAACGAATATATATAAAATAGGATAACTTATAGTAAAACACTTCTTCTTATTAACCTAATAAATAATACACTTAGTAATATAAGTACTAGCGATATAAACGAGCTCGTTAATATCGTAATATATACTAAATAAGTAGCGTATATAAGGAGCATTGCCGCGGAGACTGCGAAAGCCCTTTTTAAGATTATATTCTATATTAAGTATATCTTAAATACGTAAAATAGTAAATATTTCAGTAGATACTTAGCGATAGTATAGTAAAAGGATTATAATTAAGAAACGATACGGAATTTAGAATATTATAAGAAAAAAAAGTATAATTACGTAAAAAAGAACTCGTAAAACGGTTACTAAATAAAGGGAGAAAAAAAAAAGTAAATATACGACTAGTAATAAGAGAAAATCTTTTACTTTACTCGAGGGCCTAATAATAATAATAACCACGAGTTAGGCGAGCTCTTATATATTACGATAGTTAGAATACTTTACTATAAATACGCACTATTAACTTAGTAACCGGTTAGCGCGCTATTATTAAATAGTATTAATAAAGTATCCGTTAGATAATAAAATAGGAGTAATACCTTATTCTTAAATAAAAAAGGATATTATTAACGCCTTAGGGAAGCTATTACGAATAATAACGTTAATAACTTTATTATTAACGTTAAAAAAGGAGATTATATAATGACTTTAAGGACTAAAGTTATATAAGGGGGGAGTAATTATAATAAATTCGGAATACGTATAATAATAAGTTATTAATAAGTTAGCGACTAAGTATATAGATTATATTAAAAAAGAACTTTTTATAAAACAGAGCCTATATAAAGGACTCTATAAGCTTTAGTCTTATAATATACCTATACCTATATTATAGCCTCGCTAATTAAGTACTCATAGCCTAATCTCTTATAGTAACGAATATATATATATATAAGTTAAAGTTAAAAGTATATAAGTTTTAGAATAAATATCGTAAGGTTAATATTATTCTTAACGATAGTAACGAGGGTATTTCCGATATTACTATTATAAGTTACTATTACTTAGAAAGGTAGCTAACTTAGCTAGGTGCGTAAGCTTATAAAGTAGTAGCGTCGGGCGCTTAATATCGCCGTTAATAATCCGTAGTTATAAACTTTATAAGAGGGAAAGTTAAAAAGTTAAAAAAATCTAAAAAAAAAAAATAGTTTAGTAAAATAGTATAAGTATTTACTAATACTATGTATTAATACTGTGTAAATAATACTGAGAACCGCCCGAGTAGCTAGTAAAGGTAGAATATATAAATAAATAAGGTCGATAACAGTAGCTCGGTCGCCTTAATATTTCCGTTAATTATTAAAAGTTATTTTAATATAATAAACGTCGGCCTTTTATAAGTAGTTAAGGGTTATAATTCCTCTACTTCGTTCTATTATAAAGATTCTACGTCTTATTACTTACTTTTTATAAAGTTAAGTAGTACGATTCTCTTATTACGTTCTATTTAAAGAGGTGGTCTCTTTTATACTAAATACCTTACTAATTTATAATGATAAAAATTAATTACTAATTCATATTAGTATTATTATTATAAAAATAGTAGTTAATTAGTTCGAACTATAAGTTAACGAAATAGGTTAATTAATTATAAATCTATATTATTATATAAGGTATAAAAAGGAGGTTCTAACCGTAGGTTAAGTAGTTTATAATAATCGTAAATAGGGCCCCTCGTTAGCCCCTGCGCAGCCTCGGCCGTATACCGAGGTCGAATTAGACTTCTAATCTAATAATTTATAAAGAGGCGGACTGGAGATAATTATAGTAGCGTTCTAAACAGTTATTAGTTAGCAGCGCTAGAGATAGACCCAGCAGAGGTCGTCTTTGTACAAACGGACGCTACAATAAACTTTTTCTAGTACGAGTTAATCAACCCTAGCACGAATCACTTCCAAGCTATCCGTGACCCGTCCACCATTGCTTCGTTACTGAACTAGGATTTCTGCTTATCTTGTTAAGTTTTTGGCGAGACAATCTCTCCTGAAAAGCGACTTTGGGTTTCATCCCTCTGAACGATGTATTTCGTTCAATTTGTACTCAAGTCACTTACCCCATTGCGTCGTCAAAACCCGAGGCGGGAGGCGGGGCGTGAACGCGACGGTTGTGAGTCAAATCATCCTTCAAGAGTGGAGTTGGGGTCTGAAAATCACGGGGGCCTTGGCCACCGGGAAATCCCACCGAGTCAGTGTCGGCATTTCATTGGAACCTTATTCATTGCTGGCGCTGTTGCCATGGATGGTGCAAATTGCGTAGGGTCTCTTTTCAGCGTCGGTGCCTTTTGCTTCATGGCTCACGGCCAAGCGTGACGAAATCCGACTTGATAGTGGATCACCAGTGTCAAAATACAATTCATCACCTTGCGAAAGAGTCTTGAACCGGCGGTGAAGGCATAGCTTTGAAGGCAGCGTACAGAGGTTCAAAATCCAGCTGCTCAGCGAAATATATCGCGCAATCAATGCGAGAGCGAGCGCCTTTGATCAAAAGTTCGAGAAAGACTTCTCGTGACTATTCACAATAATGAGTTGACGTGACGATGTGAAAGCTTGTCTCGGACGGAGAATTGCGCTCGCGAGGCCGGCGGAAATAGCGGGCGCATGCAAAGGTTTTTACAGTGAGTTCAGGCTCATTTTACTCAGCCCACCTTGGTCGCGAACTAGTAAATTGGCATTTCTTTCTCTAGCTGTCACTCAGCCCTGGTCAATCAAAGCGTTGAACTCGAAGAGAGAGCATCTTGACCTAATCCTTGCTCAATAAGGTTGTGATCCACCGGACGGTCCGGGATGCAGTGCCTTTCAAAGCACACAAGCATGGCCAACATGCTGCAACGGGACCATAATGCAGTCTGTATCTCGACCAGGGCAAACGATATGAGAAAGACGATCAAGTCAGTAGAGGCAGGATTGTACTCCGTAGTAACCAAATACCCGCAGAGTCCGGGCCCGGCCTTGGACTCAGAAGATGTTTGTCACGAGTTATGGCACGCAGCAATGGGCATACGGAGTGTGGTAAAAGTGGCTTAACCTATTAACGTAGAGATAGACAAAAGGAAAAGGTCTATGTACACGATGTCTGAGATAGACACGTGATTCAGCACGTGACGGGCACTTCGTGAGATGCGGTTACTATCCCTGTTACGTGACAATGTTCGTCTGTTAATGTGGAGCCCGTTATTCAGAGTTCGTGCTCTTTAATCAATTTGACTTCATTACCTCTTTGAGTCAAACTCTCCTTGGTGATTGGCCTTGGCTCTCAACTTTACCGGACCGCCGGGCTCGGTCGGCACCTTTTGCTTTGGAATACGGCATGTACGGATATATAGCTTCTATAGTCGCCACGCCTTAATAACCCGGTCTTGGAAAGAAGCACATCTCCAGTCACTCCTTTGATCACCTAGTCATTCTTTTTCCACAACTTCTCTTTGCAATGCGTTCTCACTTTTTGTCGCTGTGCGCTTTCAGCGCCACATTAATTAGTGCTGCTCCCTCCGGCCTCGGCTGTTATGACGAGTCCGCCTTCAAACCCGAGGACATCATCCAACGCGACGTTCTCGTTATCGGAGGTGGAGCTACCGGAACCTACGCCGCCGTCCGTCTTCGGGACCAGAACAAGACCGTCGCCGTCGTAGAGCGCGCCGACAAACTCGGAGGCCACGTTAACACCTTCCGCGACCCCGCGACCGGCGCACCTATCGATTACGGCGTGCAGGCATTCATTCAGAATGACCAGACAACACAGTTCTTCGAGCGCTTCAACGTCCAGCTGAACGCCTCCGCTCTGTCTCCTTTCCCGAGCAAGATTGTCGACTTCAAGACCGGTTTCGTCGTCCCCAACGCCACGGCCGTCGACCCCAATACCCTCGTCGGGCCCCTGGCGAACTACCTTTTCGCCACTCTCAACTTTGACTTCTTGGCTGAAGGCGCCTACGATATCCCCGAGAACGTTCCTGAGGATCTTCTTCTGCCCTTTGGCCAATTCGTCCAGAAGTACAACCTGACCGAGGTTGTCCAAGTCGTCTGGATCTTCGCCCACGGTGTTGGCAACCTTCTCGAGACCCCAACTCTGTATGTCTTGCAGAACTTTGGCCAGCCCCATCTCCTCGGTCTCTCCAGCGGCTACCTGTACGCCCCTGGTGGCAACCAGCAGGTGTACGACAAGGCCGGCGCTTTCCTCGGAAACGACATCCTGTACTCCAGCACTGTCGTTGCCTCCAAGCGCTCTGATGATGGCGTCAAGGCCGTCGTTGCCACCTCCACGGGCCGCAAGCTCATCAAGGCCAAGAAGCTCCTGATCACCATCCCTCCTACCATCCAGAACCTCGCGCCCTTCGACCTCGACGACTCTGAGACTTCCGTCTTCAACCAGTGGGAGAATGTCCCCTACTACGTTGGTGTCGTCTCTGACTCCGGTCTTCCTGACCTAACCAACTTCCTCAACGTCGATATTACCGCCCCTGATGCCCTCCCCTCCAAGCCCTTCGTCTGGCGCCTGGAGACCGTCGGCGTTCCCGGCTACCAGACCGTCAAGGTCATCGGTGAGGCTGACTCTACCAAGGCCCAGGGCTTGGTCACCGATGCCGTTCGTAAGGTCGGAGCCTCTTCCAACAGCACCTCTGCGACTGGCGGCGAGTTTGCCGCTTGGGAGGAGCACTCCAACCTCCAGCTTCACGTTTCTACGGAGGCTATCAAGGCCGGTTTCTACCGCGACTTGTACGCTCTTCAGGGAAAGAGAAGCACATACTACACCGGCAACGCTTGGTGCTCTGACTACTCTCCCCTGCTTTGGCAGTTCACTGAGAAGAGAATTCTCCCCTCCCTGTAAAGGAGACTTTGTTCATAGAACAGCGTAATTAGTAATTTAACATACCACTGCTTCGAACAACTTTCTTGGTCTGGTCAAACCAATGAACCTCTATCGTCCATCTTTAGTGCTATCACCCACTGAGCCTTGACACCTGAATAACTTACAGTTTGAGTGACTACTTAGTCTCCAAGAAGAATGTTCTTTGGCTCATGGCTCTTAATGTCACACAGCGACATTATATACGTGAATGGATGCTAGTACGGACATGTGACTAAAAGTTGGCCCCCTGCCATGTTTCTCCGCACGAGTTTCGAATTGATTAATTAGAGCAGTGCCCCTATAGTATACTCCATTGAGCTCACAGAGATACAAATAGGTCCTTGCTAAACCAGCCTTGAGGATAGGTACAAGGTCTGAAATCTTCCCGTCAAAAGTTTTAAATAGCTTTTTTCGTCCTGCTTCTTCAATGTTCAATTAGTTTTCAAATCTAACAAGAATGCTCAGTGGAGTTGACCTGATACTCTACTCGTAAGAAAGAACTCAAGATTTGGTCTTATGGTATGCGAATATTGTTGTCTAGGTCCTCTGGTTTTGTCGGATTAGAAGTCCAATTCGACCTCGGCATACGGCCGAGGCTACGCAGGGGCCAATAAGGGGCCCTATTTATAATTACCGCAGACTACCTAACCTACGATTAGAACCTCCTTTTTATACCCTACGTAGTATATTAAAATAGTTTAATTAACCTACTTCGTTAACTTATAGTTCGAACTAATTAACTACTATCTTTATAATAATAATCTTAATACTAATTAGTAATTGATTTTTATTATTATAAATTAGTAAAATATTTAGTATAAAAAAGATAACCTCTTTAAATAGAACGTAATAAGAGAATTATACTACCTAAACTTATAAAAAGTAAGTAATAAGACGTAGAATCTCTATAATAAAATAAAATAAAAAAATTATAGCCCTTAACTATTTATAAAAAGCTAACGTTTATTATATTAAAATAACCCTTAATAATTAATAAAAAAATATTAAAATAACCGAGCTATTATTATCGACCTTATACTATCTTTTTTTATTAATTAACTTATTTATAGCCGGCCCGTAGTTAGAAATTAATTAAATCGATTAATTAATTAGTAAAAGGGACTACTTACGTAACTACTTACTTAATTAATTAGTATAACGAACGAGCTCGAGAAATATAATATAAAAGAGTACTACGTAATTAAGGAAAAAGATCCTTGAGTATAGTATATTTAGAGGATATAATAAGAGGCGTAAAGATTATAAAACTAAGAGATTTATAATATATAAAAAAACTACCCCCGAGGGGCTTATAAATACGACTTTAAAAACCTAAACGATCTCCTCGTAGCCCTCTTAACTATTTTCTAAATATTACTTAAAAATATAGCCCAGAGGATAGTACGATAAAAAAAGAAGAAATTTAGAAATTATAATAACTATAATTTATATATTATAAGTATTAAAAAGTAGTTTAATAAAGAGGTTACTACTCTTAAAAAAACCCTCCTATAGCCTCTTATTAGAATTACGATTATTATAATAAAAATAAAACATTTTAGAAGACTATAAAGAAGCTCCTTTTTTATATTACTAGCTCTTAATACGAAAATTACTAATTTTAAAAGAGTAAAAAGTAGATTACTAACTAGTAATAATTTATTTAACAAACGTATACGCCTCTTAGGTTTTAACTTAAAGAGAAACGTTACGTAATTGGGATATTATTAAGCTATTTATGAATTTATTTTAAACGTTAATTAATTAAGTAATTAAAAAAAAAACTATTAAAATAGTATTTAATTAAAAAAACTAAGAGTAAATAGTTACGAGGCTTAGTATAAAAAGATAAGAGGAAGTAAAAAGGTCCTAGACTTTAATAAATCCGACGACTAATAATAATATACTATTACTAAGACTAGTAAGTAGCTTTAAAATAACCTTATTAAAATTAAATATACTAATTACTATAGATCGAAGTACGAGTTAGGAAATAATAAGAAGCGAGTTAGTATATAGCTAGAGGAAAGGAATTCCTATATTATATAAGTAAATAAAAATTAAACTAGAATATTAAAAAAGTAGGTATATAGAGATTTTGATAATTTTAACGGCGAGTAAATTAATATAATATTAGTTTATTTTATAAAAATCTATACTTAAAAGGGGCTCGAGGGGCAACCCCTATTTTATAAGATTATTAATAACCTAAGTAACTAAAAAAACGAGTAGTTTATAAGTACTAATCTAAATATTATAAAAAGAGTTATTAAATTCTTCTATTACTAAGGTATTTTATTATACTAAGTAATAGGACAAAGAACTTATAAGACGCTTATTATAATAGTTATTATTAACGAATTTATACTATAGGATTAGAATTAAGTTAACTAAATAATAGTAAAATACGACGACTTTAATAAAAGGGTAAACTAATCGGACTTTTTATTAAAAATTATTAATAATAATATATTAGTACCCGTTATAATAAAAACTACGGAGATTATATAAAAAGAGCGGCTATTAATAATCTTACTAATCTTAGTAACTAGCTTAATAATATTATTAATACGTAACTTATTACTTATTAATTAGAAAGGTATATAATCGATTATATAAAGTTAATATAACTATTTTAATACGTAAGGGATACGTAAAGAGACCGACTTAATAGTCGTTATTATAAAGTAATTTACTAACTTTATAAAGATCTTTTTTAAAGAGAAATTATATTTGAAAAGGAAATACGAGGTTTTATAAAAAACCCTTACGATATTCTACGACTATTATAAAAAAGTCGGAATCCGAGAGTAATAATACTACTTAGTATTTAATATTATACTAATTAGTAAGACTACGGATTATTATTATTAAATAATACGTACTATCGATCGAACCGACTTTCTAAGTATAATTAACGTAATTCGAAGTTAATTCGAGACCTAAAATAGGAGTTTAGAGCTCCTATTTAAGCTAAGGGTATTATTATTTAGATCTATAATTAGAATAATAAAAAAAAAACGAGGTTAAAATTTTTTAAAGAACTTATTAATTATATTAATAAGCTAGCGAAGACGTAGCTAAATAAGAGGATAAATAAATAAAACGTTAGATATTTTTATATTATTATATAGAGAGTCTTAGAAATAAGAGTAACTCTATACTAACTTCTTAAATATTATAAAATACTCTATTCGAGGCTAAGGTTTAGCTTTAATATTAAGGCTAGGATACCTTATTAAATATACTTATAATTATATAACGGCCCTTATTAATAATACTAAGTCGACTATACGTATAGAAATAAAAAGAAAAACGCTAAGTATAGTAACTATTAAGCTAAGAAAATAAACTCCTTAACTAGCTACTAATTCGATTTAAAATAGAAGTAATAAAAAGAGAAGTATTTTATATATGAAAAGGACGGTTATTAATTAAGTAATTACTCTAAAAAAGAACGTACTAAATTGTATAAGTAATATAAAAAATCGAAAGTAGTAGATAGTAAAACTAGCCCTTAGCGATTTAACTAATTCCTCGTTATATATAAGAGTAGATCTAAAAATATAAAACTTAGTAAAAGCGTAATTAGCGGCCTAGAGGATCCGTATATAATAAGAAATTCGGAAAATAAAGAAGATCTTACCCCTTATACTAATAAAGTAAATTTTAATAAAATTAATAAGATTAACTACTCCTTTTTTACCCCGTTAGCTTTTAGAAGATATACGAGGCTAAACGAATAAAAAGGAGTAAAAGCTCTTAATAAGTAGGCTTTTATCTATAAATAATAAGGAAAGATCCCTTAGATAATAAATATAAATAAATAGATAAATCTAATAACACTAAATTTTATTTTATTAATATTTAAAGAAAAATTAGTACCTCTCTTAATACTTAAAAAGAAATAGGGTACTAAGTAATTCTAGGGATACTTAGAAGAGTTCTTTTTATACTCTCTAAATTATTTAAACGCTAAGCTTATATAAGTATTTTATATTAGCGAATAATATAGACTAGATATTTTCTAAAGGATTATTTTAAATATAGGGGTATTATAATAGTTAATTAAAAATAAGGGGTAATTCTACGTACTCTAAAAAATATCCTTAGTAATATTAAACATGTTAATAATAAGTATTACGGGGATTAGCTTCGGCTTAGGTAAAGAAATATATAACTTAAGTATAGTAAAAGTTAATATACGCTTAGGTACAATAGCTTTTTATATTCTACTTATTAATATACTATTTTTACTATACTTAAAGGATATAAACTAAGTAAATATTATATTTAATAATATAAGAGATAAATTATTAAATAGTAAGTAGTTTATACTTATTAAAAAGTAATAGGGGTATACGTTTATAAGGCTTTAATTAAATATTAAATTTATTAACTATTTTATAAAGGGCGAGCTTAAGTAATTATATAAGCGCTTCGGTTATTTATTAGTTATAAAGCTATATAACCTCTTTAAATAATCGGGGAATAATATAGAAATAGGAGCTTTAAAATACTTAATAAAAATATATTATTAATATTAAATTAACGCCCAAAGCCCGCGTAAATTTAAGTTTAAATTATAAAATAAGCTTAACTTTAACTAAGAAATCATTATTAATATTTTTTACTTAAATAATTACTTAGTATTATATATTATTAACGAGGCTATATTATTCTAAAGAGGCTAATTCTTTAGGGACTTACTTATTAAAAGTATTTAGTTAATATTTAAGAGAGCGTAAATCGATATATACTAAGGGCTATTAAATAGGATTAGAACTAATATAAGTATAAACTTTAAGTTAATAAAATTTAAAGATAATATTACTACGTATAGTATCTAGCTAAAAATCGTACTTATTAAGGTATATTATAGTATAAGTAAAGTAAAAAGAGCTTATTTATAATTAAAAAGAGCGTTTAAAATTATTTATAACGAATACCTTAATACTATAAATAAAGAGTATTTTTAAATAGTTTTTAAGTACTACAATAATACTATAGGCCCAAAGGGGCTAGTTCTAATGCTTCTCGTATTTAGGGTATACTTAAGGACGATAATAACCTCGTTATTATTACTAAATATAGCCTAGCGAGCTTAGGTAATTAATAAAGTAATAAAAGTACCTTAAGAAACGAATACGAAGCGCTAAATTAATAAGGCTATTACTATTTATAATAAGCTAAATATATGCCCTAACCTCGATATATTATTAAATTTAAACGTTAAGGTTTAGAGAGAAATTACTAAATAGTAATTAGGCTTATATAAATTAATCTTAGTTAACGAACGTTTATATATTATTATTAAAAATTAGGACTAACTACTTAAAATATCGATTATAATAATATAACTATACTATACCGATCCTAGCGAGGAGATATTAGCTTAATAAAAAAAAGAGCTAAGGGAATGCTCTTAGTAATATAAAGAAGAATAAGAGATTATCCTTAATAAAATTATTATAATAAAATAAATAGATAATAATAGCAAAAAAAAGATAATACTTATATTACTAAGATATATAAAAAGACCTAGATAAAAAGTAATACTATAATAATTTATTATTAATAATATTATAATTAGTATATTTTATATAATAAAAAAGAAGGCCGATTTCGTACTCATAACCTAATTATAAAAGGATAGTATAACTATAATAACTAAAAGACTTTTTAAAAGATTAGACTTAGTAAAGGTAGAGATATTACGCGATCGAGGGGTCTATTAATTTATTTTTTACGATCTAGTTAAATATACGAATTTATATATATTTAAATTACGTATAGTTCGAGAGATAAAAGGGAAAGGAACCCTATAGCTATATAAGAAATTGAGGTATATTATATAAGAGTATAGTAACGTTAAAAAAGCGACGTTACTTACTTAGTTATTTACGGTTTAATACTATAGCTAGCGCTTTATAATAGTACTAATAATATTACTATAATAAAAAGGATACTAAATCTAGAGTTATAATATTATATAAGTATATACTTAATTAATAACTAGGCTTATAAAAAAGATCTTTACTTACTTTCTAAAAAAAATAACTAGTAAGTACTTAAAAAGCATAATTATCGAAGTACTTAAGCCGTTATATAATTTTATTAAATCGGGTACTTATTACTAAGCAACGTACTATAACTTCTATATTAACTAATTATTAATAATTATATTAATATACGATCTTTATTTTTTAATTACTATATACGTAAACGACCATTTTAGTATTATAAAAATATAAATAAATAATACCCTAGGTTTATTAAATATTAAGTTTATAAAAAAGGAGGATAAGGAGCTTTATAAAGCTAAATTTATAACTAAACTAAAAAAGATCCTAACGCTAGAGTCCCTATTAGTGTTTAATAAAGGGATTTTAATAATTAAGGGGGATATTATAATATTTTAATAAAAAGGATAAAATAAGAAAATTACTTTTATTAACTTAAAATCCCCTAATTATAAGAAATAATATAGGGCTAAGCTTATTTAAGAGGTATATATTATAAGTATTTATTAGCCCGAGACTATTTTTAACTATACTAAAGCTACGTAAGCTATAGAGCTTATAGAGAGCGACTTTAATACTCTTAATTAATAACTATAATAATAATAAAAATACCGTAACTAAGGTCTCGTTTATTAGCTTATTAAGCTTACTTTAGCGAGGCTCTACGTATTTATTAATAAGTTATTTATAAATAATAACAACCTAACTTTATAATTAAGATATATTATTATCCTTATTAATAAGAAACTTAATAAGGACGAATTTACGATTTAAAATAATATTATTTACTATTCGTTAACGAAAAGTAAATAAGTAATACGTAGCGTACTTATATCTAAGGTTCACGGTATAGTTAATAATATTAACCTCGCTTATATAATTTTAATTATATTTAAAAAAATTATAAATCGGCTTAACCTTTTTATGATCCTTATAATTATTTATACTAATTTATACTCGCTATATAAGTACCTTATTAAACTAAGTATTATAAAAAAAAAGAGGCTTATAATTAATATTATAGCCCTTAAGTAGTTATACGAACGACGAGAGATCCTAAAGATTTATTAAATTAATAATAATAATAACCTCGCTAACGCTTTTATAAAAATAGTACTTAATAAGGGATTAGAGTAATTCGTTAGTAAAAAAAAGGTAATAGTACGAATAGAAAAATAGGTTATATAAAAAGAGTAAAAAAAAGAAATAAAAAAACGACTTAATAAACGGGCTTAAAATTAAATTAAACCTCTAATTATAGTAATAATAATGGTAATAATAGTTAGATTAATAAAAAAAAAGTTAGTATTAAATTAGAAATTTAATTTAACCTTAGTATATAGCTAAGGCTATATAGGGGCTAATAAGGGGTCCTATTTACGTTTATTATAAACTACTTAACCTACGGTTAGAACCTCTTTTTTATACCCTATATAGTATATTAGAATAGTTTAATTAACCTACTTTGTTAACCTACGGTTCGAACTAATCGACCACTATCCCTGTGATAGTGATCCCAACAGGTTTATATTAGCATTACAAAACTGACCAAACGTTAGACATAGAATGGCCCTCAAAAAGGGGTGTCCCGTTTATAGATGAGCATTAGATATATGTACACATTAGGGCAAATGAATATATCGGCCAGCTAGTTGACTCTAATGTTTTTAATAAAATGTGCAGTCATAAGATCTTCTATCCTGCTCAACATCGGTTAGTCGCATTCTCCCATGTTTCTGGCCCCGGCGATCCTTCACCAACAGGGGATTTAGTTTAGTAATCCATTCACACACGAGTACCGGAGCTTTTTAGTCAACGTGCTCCAGGAATTGCGATTTTGAGGTGGATCAGCTAGAGGGTAGCATTATTGATCTAAATCTAGGCTCTCGTCGCTGATTATCGTCTTCGTGAAATGGGAATTTGTGCACCTTGCCTAGGTAGGGCACTTATGTCGTAGTCACGGTGACCTGGTCGTTCTAGTACACCAGAATAGAAGTTATCACCGTGATACGTCATCGTCAAGCATGGAGGGGCTCTGCTTGAGGCATCGTCGCCACTCGTTCAAGTGAGAGGCTTCAAGACCAAGTGTAGGTCCCAAGCTCTCATCTTCCCACCTTTGAGACATGTGTGGGGTGGTCGACGCCCTTGATGTATTTTGGAGCACCGTATTAATGCTGCAGTGGTCACATTGTTATGCCTTAAGCACAAGCCTACTACGCCCCTCTAGAGATCTTTGAATTAGCACCAACCCCAACTTTACAGACTCTAACGGCGAGAGGGAGAACTCAATGCTCAAAGCAACGAATTGCTCACATTGCAGAACAGAGCACTCGGCACTCAAAAGAAACATCAATCCTGTTCCAAGAAATTGGACACCTAGTCTAAGAGGCTATAGGAGACGCCGAGTTTCATGATGGCACTCGGATAAGCCTGTTCCTGCAGCCTGGGAAAACCTTAAGGCTGAAGTGATCTTGGCAGTCGGCCTGTCTCCGAGAGGTCGGCCTCTGATTTTACGGTTAGTTGGCGGCGCTGCGGACAGTCCCGCCCCCTGGACTCCGCGAACCGGCCGAGGTGGTGTTGTGGGGAGCTTCAAAAGCCACGACCAATAGAAATACCGATGCCGGCCTTTGGGGAGTTTTCATTGGTTTTTTCCATCAACGCATGAAAGGCGCGCCTAATCCATGAAGCATCAAGTCGCAAATACACCGCTGCCAAGGCCCCCTGTAAGAAGGTTGGGGGGCTGGGTTAAGCTTGGTCACCAATAACTCCACGATCCGCCGGCGGCCTATTCCCCGAATGTTGGTATACACGTAGGCAGGTCAGACCTCTCGGTCGCGACGAGGTCAATAGGTCAGTATAGGTCTATTGGTTCGTTCGTGTGTATGAGGGGAAGATCGTGGGCAGAGCCCGCGATCCCTCAGTGGGTGTAAGTAGGTGGAAGGGTCCGTCTGCACGGGCCCAGACTGCCTACCTACCACCCCTACCTAACTGCCTAACAGGGCCCCTTTTCTGCCTCGTAATCCAACGCCGAATGAGCCTATCTGGGAGGTGGGCAGCGGTCTAGAATGGCTGCTCGAGTCAGTGAGCATACTTTCTTTAGCAACCTGTCAGCAGTTTTGGGTGTAAGCGAGGAAGCACGCTGTTTCAGTCCAAGCCCGCAAACTCCGACAGAAACAACCAATAAATTGTTTCGGGCGGCCTTTGATGGGAAACCTCGTAAGATGGACAGACTTACTCTAGCGGCTATGATTCGATGATTTGACTGTAAGTAGCAAAGGCCTGTCCAGTATGACAAAATATCTCAAGGCAATTATCTCAGAGCAACATGGTCATTCGCATATGCTATCCGTGGAATATGTCGATTTATTGAAGAAGACGAAAAGGTCGCCACCACTTTCTTCTCTTAGTTCCACATGGCTCGTGACCCAAAATAGCATGTTTTAAAACCACTTTACAGAATAGCACACCATCTCTCATACATATATGTCGTCCGTTAAGGTCACCCCGTCTGACATGGATACATAATAGTCTAAACATGGGGCTCTCGAGCCATTCAAAGTTGTCGGATTGGAAGTCCAATTCGACCGCGGCGTACGGCCGACTGCGCGCCAATGAGGGGCCCTACTTCTGATTATCGCAGACTGCCCAACCTACGGTTGGAACCTCCCTTCTACACCTACTACGCAGCAGAATCATATAGTCAATTGACCTACTTCGTCACAAACCCACGGTTCGAACCAATCGACCAATATCCCTGTGATAGGGATACCAACAAAAGTATTCAGTAGGGCTGGGTGCGTGTGGGGGACGTAACATACACAGAGGGGCAAAGTGCCAAGAAACAATGCATTGAGTGACTGGCCTTGCCATGTTCAGCTCTTTACTGCAGGGCCAGGTAGTATGGTTCAGCTCTACCAAGCAGAATTAGGTAGGTAGTATTATCGGCCTTGTTCAGAATGACCGTCCGCCGAGCCGCACCAGCCCAAAATAGCCTTGAGATAGTCTTGGATCAATCAATATGAGGTTCATGGAGCCATCTAACCGAAGGGTGTTCGGACGTCACGAGCAATCGAAACCCGCGCCGAGAGTCCGGTAAGACTGACGACCTTGTCTTCATTGCCTTAGAGGGCCTTCATTAAGACCTTCATACTTTTCCCCTGAATATTCACTGCCCCCAATATGGAGTCTTGAACGTCAAGATCAGACAGGCCTCAATCTCGGAAGGCTTGGTTAAACATCGTGGTCTGGCAACTGGTTGGCCTTGATGCCACTCACGGCCCTCAACTTGGTCAGGCCAACTAAAGACGTCTAAAAGTTTGTTTAATTGCTATTTTCAACGTGAGACGAGGATTACAAATGCTCTGCTGCTTGGCAGATGCTTTGGTGATCTTCAAGACAGTAATCAAGACATCATACAAGCAAAGCATCATCATCATCAGATATTCAAGTATAAAGAGCAAGCCTTCGTTCCTTTCCACAGCTATCATTTCTTCTTCATTCATCTCATTGATTTCCTTCCTTTCACTCAGACTCAACTTCCATTCGCTTTACAGCACACCCACACTCACTTTTCATTCATTTGATTCCTAACTATTACAATGGTTTCTTTCAAGGCCTCCAACATCCTGGCCCTCGCTGCCGCCGTTGCAGCCGCGCCTACTGAGCTCCTTCAGTCCCGCGCCGTTGTGGCTCACGACTCCATCAGCCCCGTCGCCCAGAGAATCCAGACTGGCGGCCTCGGCAAGGTCATCGAGACCTTCAACCCCCTTCTCCACATCGCCCACGGTTGCCAGCCATATCCCGCCGTTGCCGATAACGGTGATACCAGCGGTGGTCTTCAGGATACTGGCAGCTCCACCGGCGGCTGCCGCGATCAGTCTCAGGGTCAAACGTATGCCCGCGCCGGCACAGTCGACGGCAAGACGGTCATTATGTACTCTTGGTACTTTCCCAAGGACCACCCCACCGGCGGTGACGTCGCCGGAGGCCACCGCCACGACTGGGAGAACATTATCCTCCAGATCGACGACCCGGCCGCGGCTACCCCCAAGATCATCGGCGGAGCTGCCTCCAGCCACGGCGGCTACAGCAAGGCCAACGGCGCTCCGCCCATGGACGGTAACAGTGCCAAGGTTGAATACTTCACCACCTTCCCGACCAACCACGAGCTTCAGTTCACTCAAACCAAGGGCAAGACTTACCCCATCTCCGACTGGGATGCTCTCCCCGCCGCCGCCAAGACCGCTCTTCAGGACGCCAACTTCGGAAAGGCGAACGTTCCCTTCAAGGATGGCAGCTTCGAGAGCAAGGTCCGCGAGGCTCTCAAATAGATGGGCATTATATAGATGACACAACAGCTTTATGGGTGCTCCATTACGATTTTTGCGAATATGTTTTTTGTTCAACCATTGTTGCGAATTTGGGTTCATTTTTTATTAGCTAGCTATTTCTGATTTATCTTTCCAATACTATGAGTCTGAGTTGTTCTCTCAAAACTTTGCAATGTAACGATTGGCATTGATTTGTTGTGACATGCTGGACTCTCATACAGCGCACATACCCATTCAAATCAATCAAACAAATAAGTCAAACAAACAGTCAAATATAGGAATTTCAGTAAGTCAAACAATCAAATATTCTAGCCCGTATATTTGATATATTTGATCAAATCTAG